>JANVCC010009977.1:744510-845410 GCA_025345505.1 Todiramphus chloris collaris | reverse complement strand
CAGGCAAAAAACTGTAGAATTAGCAATACACAATGACTGAATACTGCCTTTTAGATTCTGAAAACATATCACTCCTTCACAAAGACATGAGATGGCATCCACTTTTCCAATGTGCATGAAAGGGGATGATAGCAACAAAACCAATTAAGCCACAAATATTAAAAATCATATAAAAAAGCATTCCTATTCTTTCCATCCACAGTCCTTTTCCCCTTGTAACCTGCATGGCAAATCTTGAAACTGACAAGATTTATACCAGATGTATTTATTCTTGCTGGCACTCAATTAGTGCTCTGATCTGCTGCCGTAAAACAAAAGGTAAATATCAGATTACTCTCCAAATAATTATTTAATATTTGATGGTTACAGTTCTTTCTTAATCCCTGTAAAACATCCTTGCAGCTGTCATTGATCATTAAGAACAAGAGGATAATAACTGAACGGTGAAAGTTATATCCATCTTCTCACTTTATACCACTCAGACGTATGATATCTATTTGCCTTCAAATGGGATCTTATTCGTTCTCATAGTCTTTCTTTTATATATTCAGATCTCCCTGTTTCTTTAGCATATTCAAACAGGCTAATACTTTCTTGTATTTTTCTATTTTGACTGTGTGATTCAGGTCTGAAAAACCTACTGTGCAGTCACTATGTAAATGAACATTTTGTGTCATGAAAATACACTGTGTTATACATTGTGTAATGTGATCTTCAGTCAGTCACTTCTGTGGCATATTCTGTTTGGAATAATTGTGTTTTCCTTGAAAGACTAAGAGAGAGGGATGAACTATTTATATCTTGTACCTATGTAGAGTTACTGGAGTTTCAATATAGTGTATATCTTAAGGGAATAAATATTTAAATACATACTTCAATGAAGATGGTTTATTAATATGCTGCACAAGTCCACAAAATGGGAAATAAAAAAAGACTATTAAAGTCACAGGCAAAAGAGTTTCTCATTACAGTTGTTACACAGCATGACCATCTAGTTTGCCATAACTTGGTGCTATCTTGTGGAAATGTTACCCAGCATCTGGAAGGAGTGACTAGAAAACAAGCAACACTACCAACTGGATGGGCTGTGAGTGCAAGGTCGTGCAATGTCTTCTCTACAGAGAAAACCAAGGTGTTCAAGAACATGAAAATAAATAAGTGAAGGAAGTAGTTTGGGCTATAGGTATTTGAGATGGAAGAGACTGATATGTTTACACATGAGAGAAATCAACAGAGTACTGAGAGTCTGGATATGTAAGGAGTGACATAACAAAATAACAAAAGGGAGCTGTTGCCCTGGTTATGCTTGGAGGGGAGGAGATTTACACCAGGGAGGTGTATAAGTGTAGTCTGAATACAGAATACATCTTTTTCATTCCCCAGAACCAGAGGTTTCCCCTGGAACTTCATCATCAAGCTAATTAAAGAGGGAGGGGAGACTCAGCCCTTCTTGCATCTCCAGTGCACATGACAATAATTGATCAAGTTCTGCTGTTTGGAGACATCTAACATTTCCCATCTGTCCACAGGGCTATGGCTTTCCTGGTTCTTAACAATATTGAGACAAGGTGAAACAAAGCTCTTTGAAATAACAAAGCTGGTGTTGATCTTGATATAATTTCTACTTCTTTATCTTTCTCTCCCATCTATTCATTCTCCCAACTCTGGATTGTAAAGTGCTGATTCAGCCATATCCAAGTGATTGTCTTCACTAGTAAAAATGCTTTGGACAGAAAAAAAAGATAACTACAGGTTTTATGCTTTTCAATTTTTCCTTAAAAACAAAGATATAAACCCAGAAAGTGTTTACATAGTCCCAGTGTAGACAGAATGATTTCTTCCTTGCTTCTCAGTTTTGCTGCTCTTATGGAATCTGACTTTTGTCATTTCTAGCTGTGTAAGGCTTAGCAGTAGTGCTGTAGAGCCATAACACTACAGAAACTTCAACGCATACTGTTCTTCTTGTTATGGTAATCTTACTTAGACAAATGGAAATATTTATAGTGTGTGAAGTCAAATGTGCAGAACACTTCTCATCTAACTGCCAAGAACTTGTATTACTTAAGACTATGCATGTATCATTTTTCAGGAGAAAATTTTTGTACTGTATGTAGGAGCTGCTTTCAAACAGAATAGTAATGTACATCAAAAGCACCACCTCCTTAATTCTGCAGTTTCATTTAAGAAAAAAAATATTATTTTTGCTTTAGGAACCACTTTAGTCATCATAATTCCAATGCCTTAATGCAAATTGCAATAAAGAGATGGTTTTGAATTGTTTGAATAGCAACAGACATTGTCATGAATTATTCTGACATTTTGTGCTGCAAAATATCTCTTTTTATTCTTACTGTGCTTCCCTCAGGTTTCAGAGGAGAGAAGAATTCTTTCTAGTCTTACATTTTTTAACTCCTATAATGCTGTCAATTTTTAGTGGTTTGTTTTTTTCTGTTTGATTTTATTTTGTTGTTATTGTCTTGGTTTTATTATCATTCTCTATACTAGATTTTAAATTTCTGGCTTTTTTTTTTTTTCTCTTATTTTTCAATTAATGAAATTCTGGGAAAAAAAAAAAAAAAGACTTCAAATAAAAGTACCAGCTTTTTAAACTGCACTCTACTCAACAACATATCTAGTCAATTTATAGCTGTAAGTACTGAGGCATCATCATCAATTTCTTTATAACGTCATAGCTAATTTGTTAGTGTTTACTTGTTCCCTAAGAATATTTTCTAATTCTGAAAATTTCAGCTCTAAATTAAATAAGGCAATCACACCAGAAACAGGCAATGTAGGGATAAGGTCAGGTATCTTTCATGAATAAAGCAAAACCTGAAAACTAATAAAAAGAAAGCCAAACACAAACTAGTTCTTTTCCATTTCAATGAGGTACACCTAACATGGAAAACTATATTTTTCAGTTAATTATGAAATATAGTACTTAGGCACAGTTTTCTCTCAGTCCTTAGTTTGTATGTTTTCAATACCTTCCATGTTAGTTTGGCTCAAGATGCTTATTCTGAATGATGATATAACAAGAATTAAATGTAAGAAAGTAATTATAAAAGCTTCATAAATACTTTTCCAGCTGTAGAATCTAAGAACACTCTTGCTAAAAGTATGTAGTGTTTGTAATAAGGACTATGCCATATTGTTTGCCATTGCGAAAATGCACTGTCTACAAAGAGCTTAGTCTGAGAGTGATATGGCAGAATGCACATTGTTATGCTCTAAACTCGCTAGTGCAGAAACACGTCTTGAATAGTTTAGCAAGCAAATATCAATTAAGCTGCCTTAGAAAAGATAATAAATATAGAGCCTAGATATAGCAATTTGTTTAATAAACCATTTATAAAAAGATTTAATAAAAAATTATCTTTCTAGGTTTCCTAAAGCTACTTCCCACACCCTTCTTTGTTAGTGCATATTTTGCAAATACAAATTAGCATTCCCAGCAATGGGAAAACTGAGTACTAAATACATTTAAAGTTTCATTTCATATAATTTCATGTTGTATGAGAGAGGATGGAAAGCAAAACAAAGAAGTAGAATGTTGAAATAGAATTCACAGCTCAGGATTTCCTGACCTCTATTGCTCTGGGTTGAGCTCTGATTTTTAGGCAATAGTGACATGATCAATCACTTTTTGATAATGACTTAAAAGTAGGTGATAGCTCTGATAAACTCTTACATTAGTTGCTTTTATTATCAGTCACCTATTCTTTAATTGCCTTGTGAAAAGGACTGATCTCAGAGTAATCCATTCTCTAGGCAAGTGATTTCATTTTCCTGTGCAGCTGCACAAGAAAGGGCACTGCTGCAGCCTCTAGAATCCTCCTGCTCCAGTGAGGCAAGGGAAGAAGGAAAATACAGCTCAGCTAAGACATAAGTGAGGAACTTGTGCTGAAAAAAGGGGAATGGAGAAGAATGTACATGCACTATCAGGCCTTAGGAGGAGGTAAATAATGCTTTAATCTGAAAGCAGCTTTCAAAAGGAAAACCACCTCTGCTACCACACAGCCATAGCACTACTGTAAAACAAAATCTGGGTCTGCATGTGACAGGGGCACAACAGTCTTTCCTCACAGGGGTAGATCTTGCTGCTGTTACACTTGCTTCGTTACACTGGAGACTTGACTTGGTGCTCGGAGATGCTCTATCTGGAAGGAAAACTGACCCAAGACTGTTGGTGGTACTGAATGCAGCTTGGGAATTGAGCAAGCTTTTTTCCTGGCAGCCTGCTACCTGTGCTGTGGGATTTGTGCTGTCTGCCTTTTGGTCTCAAGGAGGTGTTGAGCATTTGCTAATGCTTACAAGGCTTCGTTATGTTGTAAGAGTCAGTGCCTGACTCCCAATGCTGTACCAACAAAACTGCAATCAGTGGATGCAGTTCTCTGCAGAGCTTTGTCCTCTCTGTATGAAACAGACTTTTTCTCCAGTCTCTTGGCCATGCATTTTTTCTCTCACTATAGATGCATTCTTTCTACACTACTGTAGCCAGAACCAAGTAACATTCTGGATAAGATAGAAAGACACAAGTTGACAGAAGTTTTGCTTCCATAATTGATGTAAAGGAGTTTCTGATGGTTGACCAAGTTTAACTTCTGCTCTTATATAGGCATTTAAATTTTAGAAACACAAATCCACATTAATCATTCCTACTTTTTTTCCTGGACATCTCCTTGGTATAAATGTGTCATGTGGGAGACTAAAGCTGTGAAAGATTCCTGCCTTCTTTAACCCAAGGACCAGGTTTTCAGACAGCTGCTACTGTCTGTCTTTGAAGAAGAAATTCTGGATGGTACTGGTTTTTGCAGGTCTCTTCAAGTGGTAAGCTGTGATTTATAAAAAAACACTGCACTGATTGCCAGCATAAAGAAAGCAGAAGAGGACAAATGGCAACACATATGGTCAGACTTCTTTCTGTAAATTGCAGGAGCCTCTCTTCAGAGAATAGGTATTAAAAAACCCAGAACATTATTTACATTTGTAAGATAAGGAAAGCATTAGAAGATACATGTAAAATTTAACTAATTATGTGAGCTGAAGAACTGATTACATTTTTCTGGGTCTTAAGAAACCTCTGTGCCTTTTTATACTGTTTATGCCAGTGTTCATGGATTGCCAGATATTGCAGCATCTTGGCACAATTCACACGGACCTGTTCCTCTTGGACATTTATTTTCACTGCAAACTTTCTTCATGAATGTTCTTAAAATCAAATTAAGCTGAAATTTATTACTGAAATTAATTCTGGAGAAACCTTCTGGCCTAGGCCAGCTCATTCCAAACATCACGAGATCTGAAAGATATGAAGAGTGCACCTATGATCAAAGCTTGTATCATTTGCCTATTTATTATTGGTTTAGTCTCTATGATTCTGCCTGGTCTAACCTCCTTTCCTCCTTTCCAATGTCTCTGCTTACTCTGATTTCTCATTTCATTGCAGAGAAGTCAGATGAGCAGATGCCTTACAAAATAACTGTCAAACTACTTTATGTTTTGTCCTCCAGAAGTGGTCTAAACCACAGCAGAGACCATGATATCTTCTGCTGTCTCTGTCCTCTACCACTGTATTTCAAGCTGATGTGAAGCGTCTAGTCTCCTAGTTGGCAACTCTATTATAGTACTGGCTACATTTTAGTGTTCAAAAAGAAAAAGCTCTCATCTTTAACACCTCCTGTTATCTCTGTAAAGTGATGTTTAAATAACTGAACTGGCTTCACTGAACTGTAGTTGCCATTTTCCTGCTTCTTAGTGAGATAAAATGGAGATAATTATGAAGTGGATGAGCAGGTTTAATGAAAGCCAGTTTCTTTTGGTATGTTCCTGAAGCAGCAATCATCATCTGTTTGGCTTTTGAAGAGCAACAATTATAATCACTTAAAATCCCAAGGGGAACAAAAATAGAACTTAGATTAGCATATAAAATATACAGCTGGATTGGGCAAGCCTATAAAAATCTGGGAAAATCATTCTAATTTGAAAGCTATTCAAAATCACAAGCAAAATGAGTTCAAGAGTATTTTACATGTTCCTTTCTTTCTTTTCCTTTTCAAAGTAGTAACAACAACATTTATAGGATTTTCCTAAAACATGGAAATGAAAACCCAATGCCAAGAAAATGAATAAGTAAAAATAGGCTAAAGGTGTATTTTCAAAATAACAGATAAACTTATGTATTATAACACTATCTTTAGCAGGTTTTAATCTCTCCAAAGCCCTAACATAACTGTATTGCAAAGTCATGTGCTATACTCTACAGCTCAAAAATAAAAATATAGTTGAGATAGATACTTGCCCATTTCAGCTTTATCAGACAACTAAGGAATTATAATACCTAAAGGAGACCAACAACAGACAAGAAAATAAATTGCAAACAATGACGCTAGCTGTGTAGCATAAAAAAGTCTGAAGCTTTTAATGATCACAGTAGATGGTCATTTTTATAGTTAACACAAATTCAGCAATAAGTAAGGAAAATTGTTTTCCTTACTCTGCAATGTCCATATGCAAACTGTAACCTAGTAATTTGATCTTCTGGAAATAGATCTTCATTTGAGTAAACTGTGAACTCAAAGATGTATTTACTTTTTTTTAATACTACTGAATACGTAGTACTTTTAGTAAGTTTCACTTGAAATACTATGTCTACCTATTCTCAGTTAAGGTTAAATAAGACAGTATGCAGTTACAGCAATGAGATTCAAAAAAGACCATCTTCTTCAAAAATTTTTTTGTGGACAAGAACAAGAGGAATTTAATTTGTTTACTATAACACCAAAAAAGTGCAAGCATATATTCTCAATCTATTACATGTTTCCTAAAGATCCTGTCTTGCAAACTCAAGTTTATACAGTAGGATCTGATTTTCATGCCTAAAGTTCTCTACTATAAAATACATTGTTTGACTTTCGTTTGAAGATACTACATGCTTAAAGATTTTTACACCAAAACCAAGCATGTCTTGAAGGCATAATTGTTGTTTCCATTAGGAAATAATAATTTAAAAATAAAACTAAAGATTGCAGGATTTAGCTTCTGCTACATTGTACACAAGAATATTTAAAGATGGCCTGTGAAACTCCTGAAATAATTTATTTTTCTGCATTGCTCAACCCTGTGATGAGCATCTTCAAGCAAATGCCTGCCCTTCCCCCTCCTACACTGCAATTTTCCATTTTCTTCCTTCCATTATCAATCTCAATTTCAAATAATTTTTATTGTTCTGTTATCCTCAAATCCCTACTTGGTTTTATATGTAGTACTGTGATTAAGTAAACATTCTTTCAGAAGCCTGAACTTCCTGAATGCTGTGTTAAGGCCAAAAATTACAGCACACTTACTCATCCTCTCTCTTGCTTTAAGGTAATATCAGAGAAGGCCCAGCAGGTCTTTTTGACAGCCTTCCCAAGCCATCTGTTTCATATTCTGCATGTTTTGAACAACATAATGTACTATCGGATGTAAAAACCCATCACAGCACATTCAGTTTAGTGTGGAATCCAATGGTCACTTTTTTTAAAGAGATAATAACTGAAGGTGGGACACTACTTAAGGAACTAGATTTGCCCTTGTTGCCTCCCCAGACAGAAAGAAAAAAAATGCCTTGTATTTTTAATTTTTTTTTTATTTTTTTTTTAGTCTTGATTTATATATATTTTTAAATGTCATATATCAATACATATATTAAACACATATTGAAACATCTTACAGCATCTGGATTTAGTATCCCAGTCTATTTTAATAAGCATTTCATAACTAGAGAGACAAAGTGAACTGAACAGGCACTGAGGCCTTCAAATATCTCAGAAGAATCAAAACTTTGACTTACTGGTAAATAATGGCAAAAACTAAGCATTCTGTACTCCCTGGGCCTCAGTGTCCACTCCTGCCACTCTGCTTATAAATTATAACTTCTGCAGATTGTCTGAACGGTCAGTAGGGCTACAGGAACAAGAAAGTGTGAAATCATGCCTAGAGGGAGTAACCAGCTTTACTTGAGATCATGCTGACCGCAGCAGCCAAGACACAATGTAGAAAAAGTAGTCGCTGAAGCTGGAAACACTTTATTCACATCAAATTGCACTGTTGGAAAAGGAAAAAAAAAAGATCTTGAAACTGGAATTTTTGTAGGTTTGTCCCTATGCTGAGGCTGTGTGCCGCCATGCCTCTTGACATTTTTAATGACACTAGTATTTAGACCTCATACTTTAAAAAAAAATTGCTTAGAAATGTGTCAGCTTTACACATCTGTAACCATAAATGACTGTGTAAATTTCATTTTTGGAAGAGAAATAAGTCTTAACACCCAGATTGAACATAAGCATCAGATGAACAGGGGAAAAGAGTCTTCTCCTCATAACCCTGAGAAAAGCATAGGCACCAACATCACAACAATACCAGAATACTAAGCAGTAGCTTGTACATTTCACAGAAAGTACACATGAAAAAAAAAAAAAAAAAAAGGATCATAAAAACTACTTACTGTCTTCTTAGTAGAGTAAGACTCTGGTCATGTTAACCCTAATTTTTATACCTGTAACCTGTAACAAATACAGCTCTATTTCTGCTGAGGTAGCAGACTAACCTGACATTTTTGACACTGGGTCAGCAAACAACACCCAGGGCAAGCAACACAATTTATGAAGTCAACTTTCAAGAAAAACAGAGCTTTGATGAATGACACTCTCTGCTGCCTAAATGATTCAGTTTCAGTACAGGTTCTTCTCCACATATACATTACACACACTTTCTTCTAATGCCAGAGGCCTCTGAATGCCTGAAGTCAGAAGCTCTGATCTTTATATCATCAATACATAAAGAAGCAGAAGTTTGTTCTAAGAACTAAAGTTTTAAAAAATATAGTGGCTTAAGGGGTAGTTCTGAAATATATATTTTAACATGTATTGCACTTCTATGACACTTCAAGAAACTTAATTCCACTGATTAAGCAAAATTACAAATGTTTAGTTCTCTGTAATAAATGAGGCATTTGTTCCTTGTTATAAATATAGAATGGAAGCAGACTCGGGACACCTGATGGTTGGAAGCACTAAATATATACACTCTTATCTAAAAGAATTTCTAAAGTTTTGTTCACTTTACAGGCATATCAGAATTATTGTGAGGAGTTGGGTCAACAGCTTTCCTTACATGGATCAAACATTCCAGTTAGGAAAGTTAACTGCCTTTAATAATGTTTGTCCAAAAAGCCCTAGATAACTTCTAAACAAAGCAGTGTGATATTATTATTATTATTAATTATTTTTCTGCATGTAAAAATCTTAGAAGGCAGAAGACATAAGCATGCGATTACCTAAGGTTAATATTTGTAAAATTCTGCAGTGATTTCTTGAATTAGGCTGAGACATATTGTTAACTGTATCTCACACTTCTGACCAGACATCTGCATTATTTGAAGATGGAAGCCCTGCAACATCTGTGATCTTATTTTTCTATTAATTCCAATCTGCTCTGTAAAAAACCCTTCAAGAAAAAACAAATGAACAATTATATTAAGGTCCTAAAACAAAAGGTGCTTGTTATCTTGTTTTGTTAAATGTCTTAAGTATGGAATTATTGCTGTAATTAACATTATTCTTCCTTCTCTGCATTTTTGGCACTTGATATCCAGCAGTTGACAGGAACTTTCACACCTTTTATGTGGTTTTATAAGGAAATAATCTCAAAGCATCATTTAGAAATTCCCAAGGAAGCAGAAGAGGGTGCCCAAGTAGCTCCAGACAATCACTGTTACTTTAAATTTTCAGGCAAATGTTTTATATTTGATTCAGTTCTGGTACTTTTTCTATTTTCCGCTTCAATCTGGATTCTTATTTTTCACACTGAGGCTGAACTTTGAAATAAGGAAGTGTAATATTCACACAGATCACAAGAATTTAAACTCAGTCCCTACTCTTCTGTTATAAGGAGTGTACATGGGTTTCCCACCCCTTGTAATATCACACGGAAGTCTCTGTATGTATTTTCCTCACAGTCACTTCTCCAATTTTCAGTAACATTTCCATCAGAACATCCGTCCATATATTCTGAAGGAAGGCAACATGCACAACTCTGTTTGCATGAGCAAACGGATTTTTTTTCCCTAGGTATTTCTAGTCATAGAGGAACATAAAGCTTTTCCTCTACTATCATCTACTCAGACTATCAAATTCTTAGCCACTGTCAAGCAAAATAACACTATCAAATCTTGCATCTCTAAATCTTAGTTTTCATTGTTTTCAAAGACTTTTTCAACAGATTGTGTTAAATTTGATCTGTTGTATTCTTATCTTTTTTTATTATTTAAAAAATAAAACAAAATGAAGCTCCAGTGTCACTGATACATAACCTGTGATATCTCCACAATCAGATGTAGGAGAGAGTAAATGGAGATACCTTCTGTGCCATCACACTGTGGCAAAATGGGTGGGTTCTGGGTAGAGAGCACAATAGGGCTGGGTACATGGTTGCTACCACTGACACTGAGTACATCTGTTTGAGAGGTGATGAGAAAAGAGGCTCATGGGCACAGGTCAGTCTATCTAGTCCCTATCCATAAAGTTAATAGCATCTGTGGAGATGTCAAGAAAAGTGAATTCCCTTCTAGTTTAGGCAATTCCCTGACAAATTCGGCATCTTTTATTCTCCATGTTCACCACTTTTCTCCTGCATAGTGCTTAAAATGTAATGGAAATGAAGGGTAGGTGAGGTATTAGTGAAAGAATCTTCAAAATTATAAATACTTCTAGCACTTATATTCTGTGTGGCTGCTATAAAAGGAAAATATTAATTCAAGTGGTGGTTCTAGTTTCCCTGGAAAACAGCCTTTCTGACACATGCACAAAAAAAAATGGCTGCAGAAATACATGTACAGTTTACCACCTGCAGTCTATTAAAACAGTTTATCTAACTGCAGCCAGCACAGGGCCAAACTCTGCTTAAGTGACTGTCTGTAACAAATATTAAAATGAATGTACTCCTGTACTTGTATTTCATAGATTACTGACTTCATCAGAGGAAGAATGACATTTCTGAAGACAGTATGATGCAAGCTAATGCTTTAATACCTACATGTTCATCTAGCTGTATTTGTGGGAAATATTAAACTAAACATGACTGCCTTCTGACAGATAATATTAAAAAAACCCAACAATAACAACAAAAACCCCAAATGAACAAACAAACAAAACCAAAAAACAATCCCAAGGATAAAAACCTCATTTATTAAAGATTAAATAATCTTAGGAAAAAAACCTCTGTCTGTAGAAGTCTGCAGTTTTCTTCTTACCCATTGTAGACTTTTTTTTTTTTCTTCTTTTCTTCTTTTCTTACTTTCCCCCCCTTACCCCTGTTTACACACTTTAGGCTATATGTACGTTCTGTTCACTTTCAATAACAGAGAAGAGCTTAGCAGAACAGTGGCTAGATTTACCACTGCTGACAATTATCTGTATTAAGTAATGCTGAAGTTAAATTATGCTGATTTACAGCTACTTTCTATAGTAGTGGTTCTGATATCCACAGAAACAAGTCAGTGCAACCTCATTATTGTTATCCACCATGTGACATAAGATCTAACCAATTGCTCAGTGTTCAATGGGGAAAATTACCTCATGCAATCACAAAATGAGGAAACTTCCTTTTATTCCTTTAGCTGGCTTAAACAGCTCTAAGTGTCTATCCCCTGAAAACTAAATAAAATCACATTGATATGATAAATACAATTATAAATAAAATATAAATAAAGAAAAGAAAAGAAAAAAGAAGAAAAAAAAAAAAAAAAACCCGGAAAATTGCACTGCTCGGCTTGTTTTTTGAACTACTGCTCCACAGGAGTGAGATGGGTTTCTTTGCTGCACAAATACATCGTTTCAGTGTGCAAAGGTACTATTTTTAAACTCGCGTCCCGCAGCGGCGGTCTGCAAAGGACAGACAACCGGTGTGAAGGTCGCTTGCAGACAGCATCACACACGACCCACCCTGCAAAACCGCGGGTGGGGGCGGGGGGAAGCCGGCAGCGCGGAGGCGCGGGAGGGTTCCCCGACGTGCCCTCGGGAAGGTAGGATCCGTGCCGGTATTAGCGGCAGCGACGAGGAGCGGAGCATGCTCTTACCAGCTGCCATCCATATTCGCGGACATCCCCCGCCACCTCCTCCGCAGCGTCCGTCCCTCCGCCCACGGGGCCGCCGCCGCTGCGGTAATGCCGGGCCCGGCCCGGCCCCGTCCGGCCCGACGGGGCAGCGGCGGAGCCTCCCGCTCCCCCGGCTGCATCAAGGCGCGCTCCCCCACTTGCACTTCGGGTAGACACGTTTATGTTACGTGCGAGGATTTTCTCGTCCATCCACCCCCACTGACAGGCCTTCTGTGGCTTTTTTTTTTTTTTTACCCCGATTGCATCAGAAATTTCAATAAATGTAATTAAATAAATAAATACACTTACCATTCTGACCACATAGTGCTTTGTCATACGCTTAGGAAAAAAACCCACACATACACAGACATGTATTTATGCGTTTTCATAACAGTTGTGCTAGGGTCAAAGAGGGAAGGAGAGATGAATTGCCGGCGCTGTAAAGTACATCTAGAAATCACTGCACAAAAGGAGGGCGAGATCAGCAGCCTGGACAGAACACTGGCCCCGCGCCCCTCCAGACCACGCAGGAAAATCCAGGGACGTCGGTGGAGAGGCGTGGGTAGCGGGGAGGGATACACGCTTCCATTCTACTGCAGGAGACGCCCTTCTTAAAATTAAAAAAAAAAAATTAAAAAATAATAATAAAAAAAAAACCATATATATATATACACAAGAAGGGCAAACCCTGCCGGCATGTAGAGTGAGCTGCACTTGCTTGAGAGCCGGGGGGCCGTGGGCACGGCAGCCGAGTCCCGGGGGTGCTGTTGGAGAAGACCGCACTGCCGACCCCGCACCTCCCGCGCCGGCTGCCGCCGCCCCGGGGGCTCAGCCCGCCTTGCAGCCAGCCGGCTGTCTGGGGCTCTCCTCGTCCGATCTGAATATCCCCGGTTATTTCAGGTTCCTGTCGAGATACTGCCCCCTTCTCCTCATTTTCCTCCATGCAATTAATTTGGTGCCACTGCATCAGCAGCAGCACTCCTTAAAGAAAGGAGTGGGGAAAGACCCCATCGCTGCCACAGCGGGTCTGGCTTCCTCTAGCCTGGACAGCCTGTATTCCCTGCCTGGCACCCTTGCCTTTACTTAAAGCTGTTCCTCAGCCCCTTCAGGTGGAGGTGGGGAGGTGTAACATCATTAGTTCAGTGAATCTTGCCCAAAACATTTCTCCAGGAAGATACTGCTTGTGCATGTTGAGGAGAGGTTTTGTGTTGCAAATGCCATGTGGTCAACATGCATGTTCATACATAAACTGTCATGTTTGCAAAATACCCTGCTCTGACGCATCCTGCCCTACACTGTTGCTCCTTTCCTTCACAGAGACTGGCATCACCCCTCTTTTACAATAAGACTGCCATATTCTGTGGAGCTATGGAGCCCATTGCCTTAGGCGTCTATGGCTGGAAAATATTGGGCTGCCTTCCCATCTGCTTTTCCTGCACATCATGAACTCACACTGCTGCCTCCTTCTCCTTTGCCCAGTAGCTTCCTTTTGTGGTCCTAGTCTGTCCACAGGAGACCTTTCTAATGGTCAAACCCTGCCAAGGCTCACGGATGCACTTCATTCCTTTGCTTCGTGGTATGAGTTTGGATGAGCCACTTTAGTTAATCAAATCAAAAGGAGGGGATAGTGACTGAGGATGCCTGAACTGTGGAGATCTAAAAGCCATTTTGCTCTGTGGTAGCCTGCATGGTTATTAGGTTCATCTCCTTCTCTGAAGTGAACATTTTCTAGATGATAATTCCATTTTCCCTGCTGCCCATATACTGCCTGAGACCTTCATCATAAAGCTTCTTAGAATAGAGGTGCCTTGGTGACTGCAAAGACTTGTTTTAATCTGTCCCCGCATAGAGAACAGGCAGCTCTGTAATCCTAGTCCTTGCTTTTATCCAACCTCTTCTTGACCTGGTCCTTCACAACAGGCATCTGTGGTGCTGTTAGTAATGCTGTTGATGCTGCCTATCTGATACAAAATGCTGTACCATTCAGAGAACTTGGGTAGGAAATGGGAGGAATTCAGGAACTAGTTTTTCACCTTGGGATGTGTAAAGGCATATCTCCCAACTCCCACCATGGCTAGAAAAATATTCTATGAGTAGGAACTATTTACCTCTTTGTTGAAGCTTTAACAGCGTGTTGTAAAGACTTAAAGACTTAGTGGGTAAAAAAGATGACAAATAGTAGATAACATAACTATACCTTTATTAGCATACATAGGACAGAAGTTACCTCTGGTCTCTAAACTCTGGATTATTCTGGAAAATTTTTCAATATAAGATTAAAACTGTTCAATGTTAATTTCTGAACTACCCTACTGAAGCAATTTTTTTCCCCTTTTTCCCTTTTCACTTTAGAGACCTTGCACAGTCTGGGTTTTGTGCTGCAAAGGCATATGGCTCAAGAGCTGCAAAGGCATACCCTGGAGTATCTAATTCTTAACATTTTTTTAATTCTTGAAAGTCCTTTATTAACCTAGCTCATCTTCTCTCTATTGTGTCCCCACCTATGTTAAGAACCATGAATATACTATTATTAACATTGCTAAGATGCTTTTGTCTGCTGAAGAGTATTAAAGGACAGTCTGTGTATATTAGCTGCATTTCCCTACGCCTGAGCTGGAGAGCAGAATACACACAAAAAAAGTTCCAAATATTTTGTTTCCAAAACTGATACACACAGAATGCATAACTAAAAAATAGCATTCTCATGCATAAAAATATTTACAGTAGGCTGACTATAAGACATCCATGCATGAGAAACCAGGTTTTGGTCCACAGTTTTGTCAGAGAAATTAGGAGATGAGAGATAAATTTAATGTTTTCCTGGCAAGCTGTTACGCTGGTCTCTACAGGAACTTGTATCTGTGGACAGAGAGGTGAAGGTTCGTGTTTGGAGAAAAGGTCATTCCACCCATAGCTCACAAGGAAATGCTACTCTGCTTTTGCACAAAGGCTCATTTGGAGATCCAGTGCATCATAACAAGGTATAATAGTTTGTTGTTAAATGTTAGAAGGAACAAAGCCCTCAACAAAGTCCCTAAGCATTTGACAGTTACAATGTTGTGGTCAGTGTGATGGAAGAAATTATAAAAGAAAAAAAGGAGATTATGTTGAACACTACTTCCCTTTTTGGTTTCTTATTTCAAAAATATATATTGGATATGTTTTCTCTAAAAGACCACCTAGGTAAAAGTCCTGTAGTACTTGCAAGGACAACAGATATTTGGAAGCCATGTTCTTCTCTACCTATTTCATGATGTCCCTATTCACTCTCTAGCTTTTACAAGCACTCTATTTCATTGGTAGAGTGTCCTGTTATCTACTGAAGTCAAAAGAGAGATTACTATACCCTACAGTGGTATTCGAATTTAATATAACTTTTTTTTCTTTATCATTCTCTTAGATTCTTCTTCGTGTTTCTGGCCCACTTCCTATGTTTGCCCACTTTGAAATTACTGAAAATATTTGATAAATTAGTGAATTTCCTCAGTATTGTCTGGAAGTCATGGAAATGAGGATGGTCACATCTTTGAAAAAAGGAGTCCTTTACACTGATGAATTTTCTGTCCCTCCTAAAATGTAATGAATAAGAAAAAAATTTAATTAATGTAGAACATTAGATTAGATGATAAAGATTTCCCCTTGGCCAGCCTAGAGATGTATTGAGAAATATGTTTGAGACTAAAAATTGATCAGATAATATATGACCATGTTGATTATTATGGATCACTTAACTTTCTGACTGAGAGCTCTTTTGTTCATCTTCCTGGAGGTTGTTCTTGCTTCCCTGCTATTCTGGTGGATTTTATACTGAATTGCAGGCATCTGAGCCTGAGTGAAGTATGGATGTAAGGCTTCAGCTCTTGGGTCATTACAATACCTGATTATGAGATGTTTCAAAGCCAAAATTCTTCTAATAAAGCTGCATCTCCTGCTTTGATATCTGTCTTCACTGTTTCAGCAGATTTTATGCTCTTACAATCTGTGTTTTTAGGTCAATGTTATTTATGTAACATATGACAAACAAAGAACAATTAGTTTCTCATTAGCTGCTAGGCAAATGTCATGCCCTCAGATTTTAATCAGCCAATGCAAATATCATCAGAATATAATCTATTTGCTACATTCTTCTCATTATATTCTCTAGGATAATGGCTCATATTTTTCATTTCAGTTCATGTGTGTCAACTTATTTTTAGACCTAACTTTCTGAGTATCAGTTACATAAATACTTAAGTGTTTTATTTTATTAATAGAAGAAAAATAAAATAAAATAAAATAAAATAAAATAAAAATAATAAAATATCTTGATTTTTCAATGTGGATTTGTGTGAAAACAAGTCTCCATTCTGGACTCTAGAAAGTGACCATTGATACATTATAAATGTTTGGCCTTGGTTTTCTGCCAAGATGAAATGTTTTAGGTATTCTGCTCTATATATCTCTTGGCACCAGCGATGACTGTAGTTTACTGTCCTCAGGAACTCTACTTCTCCCTTAAGTTACAGCTACACCTGTGGCAGAAAAGAATGGAAGTCTCGCATCTGAAAAGACAAAAGTTGGTTTCTTTCTGTCTTTCACACTGTGATTCTGTATAAGTAGTTTCAAATTTTCTCTTTTGCCTTGGGGTCTGGGCATATTTAAGTACCACCTGGAAAGCAGGGTCAGAATAAAGTATATAATTTTTAATTTTTTTTCTATTAATAATGCCTTCTTACTCTAAACACAGAAGTACTCAACATTTAACAGTACATTGTATCATCAAATATTACTACAGAGAGACACAAAGCCACTGTATTGTGGCATCTTTGTATCAACATCTAATGATGCATCAGCATTATCAGTTGTTGTAATATACATAGTTTAATAATACATATGCAACATCACTTAACTTCCACTCCTTCCACACCAAGCCCAGCTTCAAGTCAGTGAGAGATTCATCCCACTTCACATCCCTATGATGGTTAGAGAGATGCCATCTTTCATCTCAGTCCTTCCAGCAAAGGTATTTAAAATCTCTCTTTTCTGTGATGATTACTACTGTCATGAACCTCCACTCCTACAAAGTTACTTATTCAAGGAACTATAAGGGAAAAAGTATGCCAGCAACTCTTTTACAACTGGTTGTACCTATTTTTGCTTTGGAGCACCCAGATCAGAAGTATGTTATCTTTCAATTTGATCCTTTCAGCTGCCATTCTGTCTCAGTTCTCCACAGCCACCCTTTCATTTTTTGCCTTAAGCAATAAAAAGAATACCACTTAATGTGAAAAAAAGGGAAATGAAAATGTAGTTTAAAAATCATCCGAGTATAAACTCAAAAAGAAATTTTCACTTGGAAAGGGAGTAGACAGACTTGAGAGTTGTAATTAGAGAACACTTATCTAATGGCTGATAAAATGTCTAAACATCCAGATTGTGTAAAATTTGAAAGGGTTTCATTTATCCATTGTAACAATTAACAAGAAGCATGTGAATCACACCACTATGCCTGAGAAAAAACACCTTTATTTCTCCCCACCTTCCATTCCCCAACCTTTGGAAAAAAGGTTTTACAAGAATGTTTCTCATCTTAATGAGAAATATCTGTATGTGGTTCACTCATTTTTACCAAGTTGCAAGGAAAAGAGCTTTTTCTCCCTTCCATGAACTGCTTAAGACACTTGGGAGGCTGGTCGCCAAATGGAAGTGGAGCTTCCGTTTTTTGTGAAGACCACAGTTAGATAATGCATGTACATTAATATGTGAACAGTCATCACAAAGAGACTGGTTACTGGAGGAAATTTACTCTGTTTTTCACACTAACCTGATGTAATTTTAGGGGGAACATGTTGCTTCCGTAATTTTCTTTTGAACAAGATAAATTTACAAAAAATTTAATGAAAGATGAATTTTTGGACCACAAGTCCTTGCCTTTAGGCAAAGAAAGATTTAAGGACAGATAAGTAGACAGACTCATTTGTTTTATTTTGGTAACACAGTTCAACTGATTTGTTTTTAATGTAGAACTATTTTTTACTTTCAAAGTGCCTTTCACTCAAGCATTTTAGAATTAATTTAATTCAGGGTCTTCTTCATCTTATGAGATGTGGGTTTTTTTCCTACAATTTGTAAATGGGAAAACCTAGTCAAAATCAGTTAGAAATTCTTATTTTCATCATCACTAGTATTCATGTAATGAAAACCTGAAAATTTGAAACAGAATTTCAGAGTCTATATACTTGAAAAATGTGATGAAAGAGGTCTTTGCAGCTGTAGTTCATTTTAAGCACAAATTTTCTTTTCTCTCCATGCCAGTTCCTATCGCTAATTCGGATATTGGAGTTACTTAAAGGCTTCAGGAATATACACAGAAAATAGAGGGAAAAAACCAAACCATACACAAAACACAGTATCAGTACAGTTGTTCATTTAGGTAGTGAACTGCATGAAGAAGTTGCCATGAAAGGTGAGCACCTGCTCGTATGTGCAAAACTGTATGAAAACAAACATTTCTATCTCACACATTTCATTACTTTGTGTAGTAGTAATAAACTTCTACTGCGTGTGGAAGTTGTTGATGTAGCATCACAAGATTGCCAATAGAATTAATGACTCTTAATCTTCTTCAGAAAACATTACTTTTCAATTAAATGTATTTTAAATTTCTATGATTTATGAGTGATTTGACTTAATTTGGTAATTTGTTCTGACAGAAAGTACTTTGCTGAAGTCAGGCTTTTGAACATACTCTACGCTAATTGGCCAGGCTTTTGAGGAGGGGGAAACTAAGAAGGATGTAAACAGATTGTATAGGCATACATAGTTAATTTTCTGTGCAAAATGTTTTCATGTTAGAATAGGCATCCAGAGTTGAAATAATACATGTATTACATTTCTACTCATATGCTACATGAAAATCTGTCTTGATAAGCCTTCAGCTTTAGTTTTACTGTATCTTGCTTGTTGATGGCATGAATAGCTCAAGGAAGCCCACAGCATCACAGTCTGTTGGTGAAATCCTGGATGACACCAATAAACTTGGTTTGTGAGTGCAAGTGAATTCCTGCATGAAAAACAGCACACAACAGGTGTTACTGATTTATGTGAGAGTCTGGCTGCAGTGGGACTTTACAGCAAAGCAATAATGTGAGTAATCTGGTGAACAGTTACAGAGTGTGAAGGATGGCAAGGCACCAGCAATCCAGGATGTTCCTGGAATGCATGGATTACAACTTCCACTGCCAAATGGCAGAGGAACCAACAAGAAAAGGTGCTATGCTGGACCTTGTTCTCACCAGTAGGGAAGGGCTGGTGACCAATGTGAGGCTCAGGGATAACCTTGGTTGCAGTGACCACGGAAAGCTAGAATTTAAGATCCTCAGGGCAACTAGAAGGATGTATTCCAAGATTACAACCCTGGACTTTAGGCATGCAGACTTTGATTGCTTCAGGGATCTGCTGGCCAAAGTATCGTGACACAAAGCTCTAGAGGGAAGGGGGCCCCAGGACAGCTGGTCAGTATTTAAGGATCACCTTCTCCGTGTTCAGCAGCAAAGTATACCAACAAAGAGGAAGGCACGAAAGAATGCTAGGAGGCCTGTCTAGATGAGCAATGAGCTCCTGGTCACACAAAAAGAAAATTTACAAGGAGTGGAAGAGAAGACAGCTGTAATGAGAGGCATATAAGGAAGCTGACTGACAATCTAGAGACCTGGTTAGAAAAGCTAAAGCTCAGTTAGAATTAAATCTAGCCAGGGAGGTCAAGGGGAACAGCAAAAAATTTCTATAGATATATGAATGGTGAAAAGAAGAATAGGGAAGGTGTGGGCCTCCTCAGAAAGGAAACGGGAGAACTGGTGACAAGTGGTATGGAGAAGGCTGAGGTTCTCAGTGACTTCTTTTCCTCAGTCTTCACTGGCAAGGGCTCCAGCCACCCTCCTGGAGTCACAGAAGATAATGGCAGGGGTTGGAAGAAGGGACTGCCCATTGTGAGCATAGATCAGGTTTGTGACCATCTGATGAACCGGAAAGTGCACAAGTCCATGGGACCTGAGAGATACACCCATGGGTACTGAGGGAACTGATGGATGAGGTTGCTAAACCGGAACTGGTGGATGAGGTTGCTAAACCACTCTCTATTATATTCCAAAAGTCATGGCAGTCCAGTGAAGTCCCCACTGACTGGAAAAGGGGAAACATAACCCCCATTTTCAAAAAGGGAAAGAAGGATGAACCGGGGAACTATAGACCAGTCAGTCTCACCTCCATGCCTGATAAGATCATGGAGATGATCCTCCTGGAGGCAATACTGAAGCAGAAGAATAACAAAGAGATGACTCATTAACATCAACACGGCTTCACCAAGTGCAAATTGTGCCTGACAAACCTCATGGCCTTTTATGAGAAGGTCACAACATCAATAGACAAGGGAAGAGCAACTGACATCATTTACCTGGACCTAAGCAAAGCCTCTGACACTGTCCTGCATGACATCCTGGTCTCCAAGCTGGTAAAATATGGGTGTGATGGATGGACAATTCAGTGGATAAAGAACTGGCTTGACAGCTGCTTTCAAAGAGTGGTTGTCAATGGGTCCATGTCCAAGTGCAGACCAGTGACGAGTGGAGTCCCTCAAGGATCAGTGCTGGGACCAGTCTTGTTTAACATCTTTGTCAGCGACATGGACAGTGGCATTGAGTGCACCCTCAGCAAGTTTGCTGACGACACCAAGCTGTGTGGGACAGTTGACACACTGGAGGGAAGGGATGGCCACCAGAGGAACCTTGACAGGCTGAAGAGGTGGGCCCATGCCAACCTCATGGAGTTCAACAATACCAAGTGCAAGGTCCTCCATCTGGGTCAGAGTAATCCCGAAAATCGATACAGGCTGGGCAGTGACTGGCTTGAGAACAGCACTGAAATAAAGGACTTGGGTATATTGGTGGATGAGAAGCTCAACATGAGCCTTCAGAATACACTTGCAGCTCAGAAACCCAATCATATCCTGGTCTGCATCAAGAGAAGTGTGGCTAGCAGGTAGAGTGAAGTGATTCTCCCCCTCTGCTCCACTCTTGTGAGACTCCACCTGGAGTGCTGTATCTGGTTCTGGAGCCCCTATTACAGGAAAGATATGGACATGCTGGAACATGTCCAAAGAAGGGCCATGAGGATGATCAGAGGGCTGGAGCACCTCTCCTATGAGGACAGACTGAGAGAGTTGGGGTTGTTCAGTCTGGAAAAGAGAAGGCTCTGAGGAGGCCTTATTGTGGCCTTCCAGTGTCTGAAGGGGGCCTACAAGAAAGCTGGGGAGGGACCTTTTAGGCTGTTGGGTAGTGGTAGGACTAGAGGGAATGGATCAAAACTAGGGGTGGGTAGATTCAGATTAGACATTAGGAAGAATTTCTTTACCGTGAGCGTGGTGAGACACTGGGACAGGTTTCCCAGAGAGGTGCTGGAAGCCCCATCCCTGGAAGTTTTTAAGCCCAGGCTGGATGGGGCTGTGAGCAACCTGCTCTAGTGGGAGATGTCCCTGCCCAATGGCAGTGGGGTTGGAACCAGATGATCTTTAAGGTCCCTTCCAACCCTGACAATTCTATGATTCTATAAGGATCAAAACCAAGAGCTGT
This sequence comes from Todiramphus chloris collaris, assembly GCA_025345505.1. Classification (NCBI taxonomy): domain Eukaryota; kingdom Metazoa; phylum Chordata; class Aves; order Coraciiformes; family Alcedinidae; genus Todiramphus; species Todiramphus chloris. The sequence goes on along the minus strand of JANVCC010009977.1, from coordinate 823,669 downwards.
TAATTTTCACTCTCACCTCAGACCCCAAGTCTGTGATTCTATTTAATAAAAAAATAATATTTACAGGTAAAACAGAAAGGACAGAAAATATATTTTTTTTTCCTATATAGGCTGCTAAAATCTCTTCCTAAGCCTGAATGCTTAACAAAGTCAGAGGTCACCCTTCATAGCAGGTTGGGAAAGTAGCTTAATATAGAACACAATGAGTTTGTCGTGCATACATAGGTGGTCTCATTCAGTAGCTTGTGGTTTTGTGTTAACATAAGTAAATTATACACTGTTCCCTCTAGACCAATTTTTTCTTTTCCATCTCAGATCAATGACACTTCAGCACTCTGCATATTTTGGAATTCCTAAAATAAGGATTTTTTCCTCTATCCAGAATTCCTTTTTTATTTCTTCTTCCTCTTCTTTCTTACAGTTAACAGACTGTATTTTTTCAAATTAACTAATGGATACTATGAATGTCTTGGGTGGAGAAGTGCAATGGAATTGGTAATGTATAAATTTGAAAAACAATTTAATTTCCATAAAAAAAACCCACAGGCTTTTTGTGAGCCTTTAGTATGAGCACGTAACTTTGTAATGGACGCTAAAATGTAGTTTTCACTAGTATTCTCCTTGGATTTGGATTATTTTTTTTTCAGCTACAATTGGTTTCTTAAAATCACATTCTCTAATCTGTTCCTGTCCTTGTAAGTGCCACAGGTATCTGTCTGAAATCAGCATTTACTCAGAGATGTCCAGCATAGCAGTGAGTCAAATAGATGTGTAAGGAAATCTAAGAATGCAGAAATAGGGCACAGTTTAGTTATATTGTGATTACCACATCATAAACGGATTGTTGCATGAAATCTGTAATATCTTGTGAATTTCCTCTTCCCATACACTTATTGGATTGAGGATTCCTCATTATCTTTCTATAATCTAAGTGAGAGTACATTTGGCAGGAAACATGACAATACAACTTAAAGAGATGGCCTCAACTAAAAGAAAATATGAAAACAGGAAAAAAAGTGTTACAGAAGGAAGCACACTAAAAGTTGTCCCCCACTGGTAGAGCATCTTAATGTCTTTAGCATACATTAACTATCAGGGGTACTACCAAACAATATTTTCATGATCTTCTGCTTCACCTGAATGTACTGCCTGCTTTCTCAAATTGGTTCATATGATTAACTGTGTACATAATGATAGAATGCACATTGGTAATATGGTATTTGATATATTCTTTTGCTACACATTTGGAATGTAGGTAATAAAAATTCAAAAAATGTAAACTATTTACAAGTTTGAAATAAACATCCACTAATAATATCAGAAATTGTTTCAGAATTTAGTATTAAAAAGAGTGGAAGGATGCAGGTTGAATTTTAGAATTGTTGTGTTCTCATAATCCTCTTAATTTGCCTATAAAAATTCCTATAATGAAACAGAATGGGACCAAATTCATGTGTTCTGCATGAATAAATAGCACAATACAAAATTGCTTTTACTGTTCAGGGTGAAATACTCAGGCATAGACCCACTGTGTAATGGGTCACTTCCTCAGAGTTTTTTCCTCTGTTCCTCAGTGGAGCCTCCGTTCTTATGCATATTTAAAGTATGCTGCAGAGAATATCTGTTCATACAGAGTTCAGTTTGAGTGGGTGGTTTTGAGTGTTCTGTTCAAGATTTACCTTCCTTATATTACTGTGAATAGATTCTTGATAACTGTTTAAGATGGTTTCCTGAACATATTCCTGCTTGTTTATTGCCTCTTTTGGATGTATTTTATAAATTATAATAAAAGGAATTTTTGTCAGAGCATCCTGGTCAAGAGAAAAAAATAAAAGTTTGTGGTTTTTAATGTGATACAGCACAAAGGCGCTCTGTAAATATTTATTTCTCTTCCGTTGTCTTTAGCACTCCATCACTTCAGCTGATGCTTTTTATAACTTTCTTCTGCACTGGAATAGAGGCTGAAGCAGTACAATGGTCTTAGTCCACCTGCTTTTCAGTAGAATTATGTTGGATTACAGAAAGCCCTGTATCAATCCCATTTAAATCACTTATTTTGTTTTGTGTATTCTGAAGATGAAATATTGCCATTCAGTTTAAGAAATAATAGTTTTCTACAGGTTTGAGCAAGTGCACTGTGGACAACTGCTGTCTTTTGTTTTCTACAGTGGTATTTGTTTCTCTACAGCAAATAGCTTTCCTCAGCCTTATACAAAGGGTCCAATGTAAACTGAGATTTTATCCCTGTGGCTGGGCAAAATTTACCACTGCAGAGATGTCATTGCAGCTCGGTGTTTATCTTTTGTCATTCAATGCTGCAGAGGGAGTGATGCACAAACTGTGAGGAATGAATCAACAGCCGATTTTGCCAAGTTGGTTGAGGATAGTAATTCCTACAGAAACTCTTTTGAGAGGTTTTGGTCATAAATCACCAAAGACTGTGAGGTTAAGGACATAAGGGATTAAAGAGCAGTGTAGATGTGGATATCCTCTGTATTTACCTGTGTTGATTTTACAGTTTAGCAGACCTATCCCTTCTCTTAGATGAAATATCTAAGTCTACCGAAGCCATACAGAGCTCCTCCTGCAATGAACAGATCTGAACAGCTCAAAGTGGATTAATTAAGGGCAATATCTATATTTACAAATAACTTAAGAAGAGTCATGCCTTCTGCAGTTCCTTTTTCTCAACTATTATTATTGTGTTAATATTAACTGTAGTGACCAAAGTGTCAGTGTCTTCAAAAGCTTCTGGGTTTTTGGAGAACCTCCTAAGCTATGCTTAGAAAACGAAGAGGTTTTAATATCTATAGAAAAAAAAGGTATTCATGTGCTCATAGAAGAAGGACACCTCTGAACAGTAACAGAGATATGGGGTCTGTGCTTCCTAGTCTTTCATTATGCTCTGCATTCTGTTTGTTTTGAAAGCAAATTTTGCATGGGATACTTGCCATGTTCTACCAAAATAGTCAAATAGTTAGCAAACCACAGCATCTGCAAGTTGGCAGATGCCAACCTATTTGCACCACTTCTATTCTACCCAGTGTTTTTATTTTGGCTCATAAATTGTTGCTGCCATCCAAACTGGTGGTGGTAATTCAAAACAGCTACTAAAAAGCATATTTATTTAAATGTGTCTGCATCTCCTTAGTACCGTAGTTAGAGCTGGTGAGCAACCTCTCTGTCAATTCAAAACTCCACATTTATTGAAAATCATTGTAGAAATGTTACCATTAGAGACAGAAGATATAACACTTTCTAAAGAAGTGTCAGTGTTGCCTTTGTCTTAGTCACAGCCTCATGAACTAGTACAACTTTAAGTATACCAATAGGTTATATTTTTGAATAAAAATAGATTCAATTATATTTAATGTGAAAAGCCATTATTCTAGGGAAAAAATAAGGATTAAAATTAAAACTTTTTCCTCACCATATATTATATTAGTAAAATACTTCTGGTAATACATCCTTATTTCAAATTCTTATATGAAGTCAGACATTACATCCTAGAAGCAAACCACAACAAGCTAAGTTTGGATAATAAAAAATACCTGCAATCTCCCTGAACACAACTGGATGGGTGCATAAAAAACTTTGCTGACTATAGGAAATTTCCTAGTTATCACTGTATTATGGAAGACTATGATTAATTGTGTAAATCTCTCCAACATTTATTAGTCTTTTTTCTTTCTCAAAGGGTCATAAAGATGCACTTTTTCAAAGGTTAAGTGTTGAACTGCACCAGAGACATAGCATTTTTGTTCACTTTGAAACTATGAAAAACCCAATATGTTAGGCTCACATTTTTGATCTGTCCTTTAGAGTTTGTCTTCTATTTTACATTTATTTCTCAGGCTTAAAGCTTGTAAAACTTATGCTCCTCTGACATATACTACACACAAGCTGATGTCTGTTGTGCTGTTATTAAAAGGGAGACTTCAAAGTTGAACCTTGAGTAACTGAAGTTTCCTTGAGCCACTAAAGTAATAGTGAAGGTCACTGAAATTGCTGAAGTAAAATGGTATGGCGCAGAGGGGTGCAGATCTGTTATATGTACCCCTCTTGAAAACATTATGCCCTTTACCACTTGTGTTCACATCAGTAGTTGAAGCTGGAGCACTGGTGAGCTGGATTCATTAAACATAGAGGAACACATGATGCCTGCTCCAAAAAATCTGACATCCTTTTAAAATCAAGACAGAGTGTGTCACAACTAACTTGCAGGGACACAAAAAGTTGTGGGGAAAATAATAAAATTTGGAGTTGATAGCAGGTAACAAGGTGACAGATGTAAAATTCATGGAAGTGAATTGCTATTGCTTTCCTCATGTGCTGGGATATGATCCGCTGTTCTGAATTTTTAGATACTAGAATCAAGTAAACATTTTTACTGTTAAAAAAATATTTTTATGCCAGTATAGCCCTTCAAGCTGTTGCCATCCCTCATGCCTTCCCACACTGAAAAAGAGAGAAGACCCTTGTCTTTGTTAGTATTTTAATACTTCATCTTTGTGCCTGCTCACGTCAGTAGGTTGCCACTGTTGTTTTTATTAAATAAATGTAAACCAAAAAACTTCAACCTTATTTCAGTGTAGTCTTTCTTATTTAGAAAAAAAAGGTAATCTGTGAAAATTCTTGCTGCAGGAAAAAAAAAGACAATCTTTCAAAAGCACATAAGGAATGTTTATCAATACCATTTTGTAAATGAGGGAGGTGGTCTCTCAAATGTAAAGTAAGAGCTAAAGGTCAACACTTCTTTATTACTATTTTTAATGATAATCAAAGTCAACAAGAGTTTCTGATGAAATATTTGAATGTAGGTTATTTGTCCCCATACATATCAAATCCATCTGGGTGATAATTGTAGTTGTTGGAGAGATGGCTGCTTAATGAATATGATAAAATAATTTTTAAAAAACACCTTCCGTTCCCCTAGTTCCTTCCTGGTTTGAAATTAAGGGACTTGAGCATCTCCCCTATGAAGAAAGATTGAAGGAACTGGGGCTGTTTAGTCTTGAGAGGAGAAGACTATGAGGGAAGCTTATTAATGTCTATAAATATCTGAGGGGTGGGTATCAAATGGAAGGGGCCAATCTCTTTTCTGTAGTGCCCAGCAATAGGACAAGGAGCAATGGGTATAAAATTGAGCATAGAACATGAGGAGGAATTTCTTTACTGTGAGAATGACAGAGCACTGGAACATGCTGCCCAGAGAGGTTTTGGAGTCACCTTCTCTAGAGACTTTCAAAACCCATCTGGATGTCTTCCTGTGTGACATGCCCTATGTGATCCTGCTTTGGCAGAGGGGTTGGACTCTGTGATCTCTTGAGGTCCCTTCCAACCCCTAACATTCTATGAACCTTGGATTCGATGATTCTATGAAATTTTCCTGTTTGGCAGCTAAGACTCCTAATATGAGAGCTGGCAGTTTCTGTCTGCAGAACTGTTGAATGGTACCATGACAATACCATGAACACTGATTTGTCCTTGGCCAGGTCAGAACAGAGAATTCCAACCAGAATCCATGATATTCACACACTGGATTTTGGGTATTTCAGAGCTTACTGCCTCATACTCTACAGCAAAACCTATTTTCTTTGCCCAGACTGTCTGGATATGCTGTGCCTGCTTTTCTCAAACACAGCTGTTGTCATTTTCACTGTGGAAAAAAGTTGCATTGACAGCTCTAGGACTGATCTTTGACCATTTCCTCATCATATATCCATTGTGTCAGTGCAATAACATAAGTGAAGAATGTTTTGTGGGGTTTGTTTGGTTGGTTGGTTTGCTTTTGTGGTTTTTTTTTTTTGTTTTGTTTTATGGTTTTTTTTAAGAAAAAGAAAAATGAAAAAATGAGAAAGAAAAAGAAGATTGTATTCCACTTTAAAGAAAAATCCCAAACTTCTTAAATTCTGAATGACCTCAGAAAACATTTTTATTTCTGTAGACTGGTAAATAACTGGAAAATAGTAGTTGGAACTGTTTTTTATCACTGCAAATGATAGATTTGTAGGGATATAAAGACAGATTCTACACAATTCTCTTACTCACCACTTCACTACAGACACCAGAGCCCAGGCTTTGACTGTATGTACTTAAAACCACATTAATATCAAAGTATCCAGAATCAAAAGAGTTTTTCTCGTGTCTGATTCCTAAGACTAGCGTTACTACTTTATTTCAGAGTTAATTCCTTTTTTTTTTTTTTTTTTTTTTTCTCTATAAGTTTGCAAAGCAAATCTCTGGAATGTCTCCTGATTATGAGGTTACATGTAGTAGAAATCTGGATGACAGCTTCTTGCTGAGAAGTCAGTGAGGCAGGGATTGGATAGGCTATGCAGAGTTCTTCCTTCTTTCGGATAGGCTACAGAAAACCTGAGTGCCTAGAGATGATCCCCAATCACCTGATACTTCTGTCAGAGAAACACATGATGGAAATGTACATGGATGGAATCAGGGAGAGAAATTTTATTCTTTTAGTTTGGTAAACTTCTTACCAGTTTTACACTGAACATAAGCCCTGATGAGGAATTTTGTTATACTTGGATATCAGAGACCTGGTCTGGAAAGCAGAACCATCATGCATTCTTCACAACAGCCAATATCAAATATTTCAAAAGAACATGGAAAAATCACCTCCAGACAGCAAAAAGGTTCAAACTCTTTTCCCCTGGAATGTTTCTTTACCATTTTACAGTAGCTTGACATAGGATAACTGAATTGTACATCAAACATTTGCTTTAGAGTACCCTTTCATAGATGCTGGTTGCTGTTTGTAGATTTTTATGTTTCATGGTAGTCCACAAATGCACAAAGTCATGTGAAAATCAAATTAGATAAAAATACATGTATAAACTTTTCATTACAGTTTATTCAATTCCTTGCCATTAAAAGGCACCCTTGCAAGTGTAGGTTATATGAGTTATACATAATGCCTATGATTACATTTTATTCAAGCTACTCTTAATGATAATTAAGCATGATCTAATTAAAAGTAGATTATAGGTATCCAGTTTAAAGTAAGATTATCAGTTATTTATTAAGGCACTTCAAGCTTCATATGCTATCTCTATCCAATGAGGTATTTCATTGCTTCTATGTTTAATCCCTTGTGTTTACCTGATTCCCTTTTTGTGAATTAGACATTTGGCTCAATATGCTTTTGTTTATATTACAGACATGGAAAAAAGTGTAACTCAGAGAAAGACCTAGATAAAAATAAAACAACTTCCTCAGTTTTTAGGGGATGGCAAGAAGTTTAAATGAATAACCCACATACATTTATGTTTAATTTGCATATTTCATTGTGTTTTGAGTTTTGGGTATGCATTTTTGATTCTGGAAGTAGATACACACTGTACTATTAAAGCATGGGATGCAGTATTAAAGAATCCTTATCCAATTTGTTATCTCGAAGGGAAAATAAAATTATCAAGGAGTAAAATGTTTTCAGGCTAGAATCTGTAATAATCCCACAATATTTATTTGTGACCACCACAAAAACAATGTTTTTAAGTTCTGAAGGATAAAATGATTACAGAAGACAAAGTTTTAAAGTAACTAGTATGCTGTTGGTTTGGTTTTTGGTTTTTTTTCTGAAATGTCACCTACTGTGGACAGAACAACAAAACTGGCTTTTATTCTTTCAGTTAAAGAGAATAATATGTGCAGGACAAGCATGAAGTGAATTAACACAGCTCTGTGTAGGGAAGCTTGCATTACACCTTGCTGCCTTACCTGCAGACAGAAAAACAATTATTTTGGTTGTTAAGGTTGTTACATACAATCAAAAAGTAAACTATCACAATAAATAAGAAGAAATTAGTTGAAGGATGAAAGAAATGTTTCATCCAGTCATACTATTTAGGAAGGTGACAATTTGTAATGTGTGTTGGCAACATAAAGGTGTAATTACTTCTCTGTTGCTGCTGGGTTGTGGCACTGCTCTGTGTGCAGGGAGCCTGGGAACATTGAGGCTGGGGAATCTGGGGCGATCCTGTCCTCTCTGTGCTCTTCTGGCTGCTGTCAACAGCTACAGAGAAGATGAGGTACCACAGAATACATATTACAGAATAAATGATTCTAATGTTTATATACAGAACTTCTGTGGCACTGCCCACAAGACTCACAGAGCCAAGGGCAGGGAGGAGAAGACACCTACTAAATGCCATTCATACCTCCAATGATAATTGCAGCACTGGAATAATCTCTACCATTGCTATATTACTAGAGTTTTATTTTCCAGGTTAAGTTACACAGTATTGTCATATCACAGGGACTAGAGTTTCATAAGCTTTAACTGTTTTTTTTAAACAACATGGTTTTCTTGGTTTACTTCAGAATCACAGAAAGAGTAAGCTTGCAAATCTTTTCATAAAGCAATTATATGCAGACAAAGATTAGATCTCATGGCACAATAGATTTTTGCTATATTATTCAGTATCTTTTTGATATTCCACTGTCACTAGATAAAAGCTCTGAATAATAATGTGACAAGTCTATTCAGGAGACAACAATACAAGATTACTTAATTGTGCTCACTTGTATGCTACACAAACCTGCACTTAATTTTCCTGCCTGTTTTGAAAATGTGGAAAGAAAATACTATTTTGATTCAACAGTGGTTTTAGTGCTTTATCTGTGAAATCTGCATTTTATATTTGTAAAATGAAAATGTTGGGATAGTCAATCACTTAATTTTTTCCCTTACAGTGAAACTCTTATCATCTCCTGATTCAAAATGTCAATCTTAATACAGAAATGAATTTCTTCTTATTAAAAAAACAAAAGAATAAAGCAAAACACAGACCATAAAAGGGAGTCTGTGCTATTTCCAATATGTGTATTCTGTAACTTCATGTTTGTTTTCCCAATGTCTTGAGAGATATATCAAGGGAGGAGTATATTTTCTTGATGTAGTTTATTTTGCAAGTGTCATTACATAAGTAATAACAGTTTCACATTTTTCATTGCTAAAATGATGTGCATGAAAGAGCTAATTTTCATTGTTCCCAAATTTTAGAAGGAGGTTGAGGTGGAAGTGTGATTCTTTGCATGTGGCCACTCCATATGTTGATAGCAAATCAAAGATTAAAATCAGTGCTTCCTGGATTCCAGTGTGTATCTGTATGGATGTGGAAAAAGGTCAGAGGATCTTGCAGCAATGGAAAACTTCTGCCATAAATGAACTTCTGTCCTGGTTTGAATTAGAACAGAACTAATTATATGCAGTGATTTCACTTTTCAGTTGTCTTTCCTAACTAACTGCTCTTTCTGCAGTTAACAGCAGATTTTCACAGACAGAGTCTGCTTCTGGCAGTGATAACGCTCCATGTTTAGAGCTAGTACTAAGGATTGGTGTGCAGACCAAGGCCACTGCTACATCTTGTGTACCATGTTGGAGGGTACAGAACATAAAAGACCACAACTGCAGGGAGAATCAGACAGGACAGGTGACCCTAAATTGACCAAGGGGGCACTGAGGTATCATGAGCAGTCAAGTTCTCCTGCTCAATGGCCAGCATCCAAGGATAACTCTGTCCATTCTGCCTTTTATCCTGATCCATGTGTTTCTGAGTCCAGTTCCAGAATTCAGATCCTGAATCTGTTTTCCATCTGCTGCTGAGCCCAACCTGGACTTCCCTAGCGCCTGCTCCACAGCAGCAGTGGTGATGGTGATGTAATTCCCGTCATGAGGTTTGGGTTTGATACTTGTATATATTTCATTTTACTATTACTATTTTCATTAAAACTGTTCTAGCTTTCTTTTTAATAATTAAGTCTCTCCCTTATTCACTTTCTCTTCCCCTTTGGGTAGGGGAAGGAGTTAACAGAGAGTGTCTGTTATAGGTCTAGCAGGTGGCCCTGACCCTAAACCTTGACAGCATTAAAAATTAGTAGCAGTTTGATGTTCAAAGTCAAGGGTCCTTGATAGAAAACTAGCAAATTTAACAGAAAAATACCTTCTCTAGTGTTTTCACAGTAAGTCGAGCCCTTTGGCTTTCAGTCCAAAGAATAGCTTTGAGCTGCAGTAGAACATTATCTGCTTGTTTCACCTCCCTCTCTACACAAGCACTTTTTTATATATATATATACTTAATTTACATATATCTATATATGTACAAATACATTATTTATGAGCATAAATACACATATAATGCCTATATATGTACAAAGAAAAAAATTTATATAATCCTTTATATATGTAAATGTGTATGTATACAAAAACATACACATATATAAAAATGTGTATATTTTCATATATAAGCACTTCCTGGTACAAAGGAAATGACCAGCTCATAAGAAGGTGCTCTGGAACAATACCGGTATGAAAGTATATGGATGTGTCATAGAACCCTAGAAGGTTTTGGACTGGAAGAGACCTTTAAAGATCATGTAGTCTAACCCTCCTGACATGGGCAGGGAAATCGTTGACTAGGTCAGATTGCTCAAAGCTTTGTACAGTGATGGAGGATCCACAACTTTTCTGGGTAACCTGTTTCTGTGCCTCACCACCATCATCATAAAAAAAAAATCTTCCTTATGTCCAATTTAAATCTACCTTCTTTTCAGTGTAAAACCATTACCCCTTGTCCTGCCATTACAAGTCCCTCTAAAAAGCCTTTAATCTTTCTTATAAGTCTCCTTTAAGTGTTGAAAGGCTGCAATGAGTTCTCCTCAGAAGCTTCTCTTCATCAGGCTAAACAACCCCAACTCTCACAGCCTTTCTTCATAGGACAGGTGTTCCAGCCCTCTGAACATGCTGTGGCCCTCCTTTGGATGTCTTGCAACAATGTCTTTCTTGTACCGAAGACCTCAGAACTGGGCACACTACTCCAGATGGAGTCTCACAAGAGCAGAGTAGAGAGATGGTATTGTATGGAGTACAGGGATTATCTTATTTTACACAATGGTCGCACACACACATGGGAAGGGGGAAAAAAAAGTGGGCAAACAGACCAGGTGACAGAAGGGAGCAGAGTACTTTTGGGGTAGATAGAATATGTGACTCCTAGGAAAGAGAAAAGGGGGCTTCCCACCACCTCTTCTCTTTGATACTTGCTGTACTTACACTACTGGTTTACACTGAAACCATCAATTTCACTGTTCACGTACTTTGTGGACATTCTTGTCCTGTAGTAAGCAAAAAGCTGCACATTAACACTCTTATGGTCTTACTGCTGTCATGGTTTATGGCTGGATGGTCACTAGATGAATGACAGATGCTCTCTATTAACGCCTCTCCTTCCCAAAGGGGAAGAGAAATGGAATATGTGAGAGAGACTTATGGATTGGAAAAGAAAACTAAAACAGTTTTAATGAAAATAGTAACAATAAAATGAAATATATACAAATACTTACAAAACCAATATTGAACCCAACCCCACCCCACTCCCCCAATAGCAATTATGTCACCATCACCACCCCACTGCTGTGGAGCAGGCACTGGGGATGTCCCATGCTTGACTCCGTGTCAGACCGGAAACAAATTCAGGGTCTGAATTCTGGAACTGGATTCAGGAACACACAGATCAAGATCAAGGGCAAAATGTACAGAGTCCTCCTCAGATGCTGGCCATTGAGGAGGAGAACTTGACCCTCATGATTCCTCAGCTTTATACTGAATATGAGGTGTGGAATGTAATCCCTCGTTGGTCAGTTTAGTGTCACCTGTCCTGTCCTCTTCTCCCCACAGATGCGGCCTTTTCCTTTCTGCATCCCCAATGTGGTACAGAAGATCGAGCAGTGGTCTTTGTCTGCACACTAATCCTTGATATTAACTCTAAACACATACAGTTATCATATCTAGAAGCACACACCATGAAAAACTTCTGTTAACTGCAAAAAATGCAGTTAGAAAAGACTGAGCTGAAAAGTGAAATCATTGAACAGAATTGTTCTATTTTAACCCAAACCAGGGCAACTACCTACAAAGTATTCTTGAAATTTCATCCATGCTCTAAACTGCTCTTACAATTTCATCTTGATATCCTTGTTTACAGCTGTGTGAAACTGTTTGTTGAAAGGCTGCTAAGTCTGAATTCTTTATGGATTCTCCCCACTAATACTTCACTTAATTCAAATTGCTCCCTCCAGCTAGATACTCTCCATCACCTCATTCTCTTTGAAGGTTAAAATTCCCATCAGCTTCCCTTAGCACCAGGATATGTCAACATGGACACTTTCTCCACAGGAGAAAGATAAGCCCAGAACTTCAGAAGATCATAGTCCTAATGCTGCCCTGCATGAAGAGCTTTCCATATTTCTAGAAAACAATGTAGAAGGGCTATCAACCATTATACCATGGTAGCTTGAACTGCAGAGGTAGGTAATAAACTTTCATTAACACACATGGGTTTAGTACAGGTCCAGCTGAATTCAGTAAAACAAAAACTATAAAAATTATTTTTGTCTTAAATTATAATGTTTCATCATTATTTACGATTAAAATGTCATATTCCTGATTTGCAATGAAAAAAATAGTATAATTGAACTTATAGGGCACAAAATGCATAGAAACATTGTTAATAGCTCTGCTATACTGAGAAGTACACTTCCTGGTAAAATCGAGATGAAAACTGTTCAGTTTAAGAAGTTAAAAACTGTTAGAATTACATGCTAGCATGTGCTACCTTTTACTGTTATGTTACCCATTGCAGTACTACTACGATCAGCACCACATAACAAAATCCCTGATCAGAAAAACCCCCAATTTTACAATGAAACCAGTACCTCTAAAGAAGTTAGTCATTTTAGGTAATAGTTTAGTTACATTTGCATAATTAAATATATAAACATTATATATATTATATTGATATTTATATATCATTGCAAATTCAGGATTATCACAGGGATCCCAAGCACAGAAGTTTTAACTGGTACAGCAGGTTTTGATAATCTTTTTTATTTAACTTCTAATACCTGTGAGGTTTAATTTATTTCATTTATTAGTGGAAATACTTATTTTTTGAAAAGTTTTCTAATTTTACCATGACTTTATGTGGAAAATGCACTGTGCAAGAGGCTCATGGTGCTTTATCTTTTTCAGTCATGCTTCCTTGCTCTCAGTTTCATGATACAAATCCTGAACTGTTTGAGATCAGCCAAAGCACCTGCACCTCTTGGTTCATTCAGCACCATCACAAAATGTAGACAACTGACTCCCAAAGATTTTCTTTAGCTGCTGTGACTTTAGTGGCTTAGTACAGCTGTTAAAAATATCAGAAAAGGGCAGGCAGCACTCTTTTGGGTTATAAAGCAAAGGGTATTCAGAAAGATCATGTACCTCGTTGGAAAAAACTGGAATCCCTTATAAAGTGTTTTTGTAATTTGCATCTACTGTTTGAAATCTTAGTGGGAAATTGAATGTAGTACTTTGGAGAAGAGCTCACCAGGCACAAAGAAACCTCGAATTATGTCTTGATGGGTTTGGACTTAATAGGAGTTCTGATGAATACTTTGAAATTTTAGTTTGAACAGTTGATGGCTTTTGACTTTTCACATTCATTCTGCCAACATTTTGTTATTTGTCTAATCACTGACCATACTTTTTGAGCCAAAGTCAACAATGAATTTAATTATTCACTAGATTTTGTGGAGCTAGAATGATACTGAAGAATTACACTTTTACTGAAAAATAACAGCATCTTTGCCAAAAAGTGTCATGAACCCTATTGGCAATTTTAGTATCTTTTACAATAGTAAAATTTTTACACTCACAGATAAAGCTTGAAGATGAACCTGCATAAAGTATATTGTTTTCTTTCTTGAGGCTTTGATTATATTTGACCAATGAAGGACTTTCTGTTGTTGAAAATTTCTAACTATGTAAGGTGGACAACCAATAATCTTACAAATTTGAAATAAGTCTTGTTCTGAATAAACAATAAGCACGAACATCCATATTCTGAATGAGAGCAATGAAACAGAAAGGTATTACTGCACTAAACATGGAATTAAATAAACTTATCTTTCAAACAGAATGGCTTCCTACAGGCAAGAGCTTGTTCCCTTATGAGAGATGAACAAACAAGTGGAGATTTAATTACTATTTTTATGCTAATGTAATATTTGTACACATACATGAATTTATGTATATTTATTGCAAGCATATTTATTTAGTTATTTATTTGTATAACTGAAATTAAAAACCTCATCACTACTTGTTTGGTGAACATCCCTCAGGTCTTTTGAAACTTACCCAGAATGTCTTCACAGATTTGGGATTAGCACATAGTGTTGGTTATAATATTGTCTTTGTGAGGTTAGACCTTGCCAAAGTTTAGGGTCAGGGCTTTCTACCAGAATTATAACAGACTGCTGTCTCTTAATAGATGTCTTTTAATGTCTTTCACAAGATTTAGCAGCGACCTTGGTCTACACACCAGTCCTTGGTATTAACTCTAAACATGGAGCATTATCACTAATAGAAGCAGACACTGCCTGTGAAAGTCTGTTGTTAACTTCAGACAGTGTAGTTAGTTAGAAGAGACTGAGATGAAAAGATATATCACTGCATAAAATTAGTTTTGTTCTAACTCAAAACAGGGTATTCCACCCCTTATTGCATAGCATTTATGTCATACCCATCACTAAGTTATTGCTTCTTTATACAGAAAAGTTCATTTAGTTCATGACTGTGGATGTCCATCTATCATAGCAGTCTCTCAGGGCAGGGAAGATATTACGGAATTTGCTGTGGTTCATGCCCATGGGCTGCAGGTTCTCATCAAGAGGTTACTGGATGCTGCTTGATGAAGCTAGCTCCTGACATTATCACTACATTATCCTGAAAGATACTTACTAAGCATTGTTAATATTATGCAATTAATATTAAACAGCTTAAAATTGAGTGTTCTCACCCAGAGTTAAGTCTCCTTGTTGTACACATTGTGCATCATCACTTTTCATAACCACCCACCAAGTATTTCCAGGTCCTTGAGCAAAAGCAGTCCCACAAATTGATTTGCCTTTTCCTGAAGTAGGAAATATCCACACAACTTTCCCAAGCAGATTTCTTCCATACACCACAGGGACTTTATCCTCTTCTACTCTATGTAAGGGTCTGACTGAGCAGGACCAACTCAATTGATGGATGCCCTGGTCTTAACTAACCAGGTGGTTTGTGCTAAATGCCTGTCCCAGTTTTTAATGGTCCTACTCCCCACTGCTTTCAGGGTAGTTTTTAACAATCCATTGTATCATTCAAATTTTCCAGAGCTGCATGGCTTTTACATCTGCAAACTGACCTAATTCACCTTCTCCCTCAGCTGGTCCTGTGTCTCCTTGTAGGGAACTCCACACAGCAGCTTTCCACTTCTGATGATTTCCAACAAGACAGGAAGATTCATCAGTAAACGGAGCATATTCCTTATGATTATCTGATAGCTGATTATATGGCGGTGCTTCTTCAGCACATGTCACTACCTCTTCTGATGGCATGCCAAAGTCTTTACCTTCTGGCCAATTCATGGTCACTTCTAAGATTCCAGGATGATTGAGATTCCCTGTTTGAGCTCTCTGTGTGATTAGTGCAGCCCATTCACTCCACCTAGCATCGGTGGCATGATGAGTGGAAGGAAATTAACCCTTGAACATCCAACCTAGTGCTGGTAATCATGATGTCTGAAGGAGCTGTGCTTCAGTGCCAGTCTCTTCTGAAGCAGCTCAAACTCCTTCATGTGCTTCCAGTATCAATTTTTCTGTTGAAGTACGGTTGGCCTCTGAGTTCTTGTATCCTTAACTCCAAAATCCTAGAGCCTGACCTTGTCTCCCCTGGTGCTTTCTGCCAGGGACTCCAGGTAGAACCATTATTTCTGGCTGTATATGTCAAGGTTTAGGGTCAGGACTGTCTGACAGACCTGTAACAGATGCTCTCTGTTAACTCCTTTCCCTCCACAAAGAGGAAGAGAAAGTAAATAAAGGAGAGAGACTTAGCAGTTAGGAAAGGAAACTAGAACAGCTTTAATGAAAATGAAAATAACAATAATAATAATAAAAAATATATACAATACCAACTATCAAACCCAACCCCTGTGGTGGCAATTACATCACAGTCACCACTGATACTGTGGAGCAGGTGCTGGACATCCCAGGCTGGATTCAGTGTCAGATGAGAATTCTATTCAGGAGCTGGGTTCTGGAACTGGATTCAGGAACACATGGATCATGATCTAAGGCAGAGTGGACAGAACCCTCCTCAGAGACTGGCCATTGAAGAAGACAGCTTGACCCTCAAGACCTCTTAGTTTTTTACTGAATATGATGTTTATGGGATGGAATCCCTTGTTGGTCAGTTTAGGGTCCCCTGTCCTGGCCGCTTCTCTCTGTGGGTGCGGCCTTTTACTTTCTGCACCCCCCAAAGTGGTATGGAAAATCCAGCAGTGACCTTGGTGTGCACACCACTCCTTGGTACTAACTCTAAACATTGGGTGTTACCACATCTAGAAGCAGACATTGTAAAAACATGCTGCTAACTTCAGATAGTTCAGTTAATTAGAAAAGACTCACGTGTGAAGAGTGAAATCACTGCACAAAATTAATTCTGTTTTAACTCAAACCAGTACAAAAGCTGAGACTTCCAGCAGCAATTCTGAGGTGAAAACAGCAGAAAGAGTTAGGAAAATGCCTCAGCTGTCTCACATAATGATGTGTTGATAAACATATAAACATGGCATTGTACACTAACAAAGGGAACAAGAAGGTGCAGAAAAGAGTAGGGATCATTTAATGGAAACTTGTGGTGACTGCTTCTATTAGTGAAAAAAATAAACCTCCATAAACCCCAACCAACCAACCAACCAACCAACCAACCAACTAATCAAAACCCAGAGAGGGTGGAAATGATGTTGTTCTTTTCAAATCCTTAAAATTAAAAAAAAATGTTTTCCTTAAGAAACCACAGCATGGGATTCATTCACTCTTCACAAAGGACTTATTTTAAGGCTTTGTAATTATTTTAATAGTTAGAGCTTCAAAGGACAAGTGTCTCCCTGTCCATATTGTCAATCCAGAATAAATACAGTACCATTTAAATGTCAAAATATTTATTGCATTCTTAGCTTTCTATTTTCTAATTCTGAGGTGTGTGGGTACAACTACAGCAGGAAAGGTGAGACTTTGCTGAAAGGATAGAAAATAATTGCCCTCCTTTCATAGTGATTAGAAGTTCCTGGTCTAATACATAACAAAAAGTGCAGGTCAGGATTTAGATCTAATCCTGAAGTGTTTGGATTTTTTTTTTTTTTTCTTATCTGCTTTTCACATTTTAGAAAGTTTGTGTTAACTGTGTGGCTTTAACATTATTACATTAAGTTGTTCTTAAAGCTGCTGTTATTTTTCCTCTTAGTGCCTTCAGACTTAATGACTAAGTATGTTCAATAAATAGTACCCTTTTCTTACAATCCTGTAATCTAAGTGATTAAAACAGTCTTTTAGATCATTGTTACATGCAGATTAAAGAAATGCAGTCTGTGGTCTGGAAGCTTATTTTCTTTTCTATTAGACCTATTAAAATATTATTTATTTTGGAACAATACACAGGCTACTGGCCAAAGCTTTAGCTAGAAGACATGATTCAGTTGTTGACCATTAGACATGCACTGGCAAGCTAAAGTGTGGGCTGGCTGTGTTTGAGATGATGAGACATCTTATGGTTTTGTTAAGACTTTCAGTCACTTGACTCGTCACTATCTGATCTGCATTATGCTGCTCTCTGTTCTGCTACATGCCGCGCCACTTTACAGGGAGCATTATTCCACACAAAATATGAGCTGATATTTGGCTAGAACTATATGAACTAAAGATAAATATGAAGATGAAAAGATGATATGAGTGCTGTGAAAATGATTAAAGCATGTGAAAAGCTTATACAGATAGACTGTTCAAATGAAAACTCCAAGCACAAAGGAATACTAGAGTAATTCTCCTACTGTGTTGCTGTTATTTAGACTACAGCTGGTGGGAGCACTAAATAAGGGAACATCCATCATTTCTTTCTTCAACAGCAGCTCAACTGTTAATAAAACTAGTAGAATTTGTGCTTCATAAATTCCACCCCCTCTCCCCCCCTCCCGCCCCCCCCTTTTATTTTCACATGAATCTCCTGAAATCCAGTCTAACCAATGCAATCAAAAATTGAGCAAGTTCTAAGGCTTCTTTAGCTGGTCTCTGCAGGGGGCTGTGGAAGTCACCTGGAGGTACTTTATAGTGGTATCCTTAGGCTAATGCTTTCATGTAGCATTTTCTGTAAGCTGTAAAGTCTGATGGGGTTTGACTCTTCTTTCTCTTCAGAGAGTCATGATTTTATGATTAGGAGGTTGATATAATGATATCTCCTGCATAATTGCTGACATTTTTAGATACCACCAGATTTACCATTTGTACAATCATTTACCATTTTTGTAAGTGGAAAATAGGAATCTATTGTGCCATGATAGGTCTGCATAAAATATTATTGGACATTAACATAGATGGATGAGTGTTATAAAGTAGCAAAGGAAGGCACTAACTGGAGGCTTTTATGACTATGCTCAACCAGAGGAAGAAGGATAACTGGTTGGCTGGAGCCAGCAAACAGCCCCAGAAAAAAAAAAAAAAAAATCAGTAATTATTATAATTACATGAGAACCTGTACAGAAGATGGCTATCACCACGACAGTACTGAGAAATAACATGCCTCTTTTCTTCCTCAGCTTTGAGAAAAGTCATTTTTCATGGCCATTATTTCTACAGTATGCTTACACAAACACCACTTTTGGTGGATTTATCTGCAGACCTCTCCTCTGATGCAAAATGATGATTCCAGTTATGTTTTACCAACACACTTGGTATTACAGAGGAAGGGGTTTTTGGCAAAGCCTTAGCCACTTCTTCTCATAGAAAAAGAATCAGTGGTATCCATCACTACTATTTCTATAGCTGAGTGCAATTGTAAGAAAGAAAGATGTGCACATGTCAATTCTCTGCAGTATCTGCTGCTTCACATAGTTTCCTTTAGCTTATCCCAGTAAAAACTCCATACTTAAGATCTGAACAAAACACATAGACTTTTAATTTTTCAGCTACCTTTGTTTTAAATATTTTTTTTCACATGCTGTTCCTCCATTTTCAGGACTTTCTCACCTGTGGAAGATTTGAGTTGAAGTCTTTTGGAATAATATTTCCCTGGACAAATCTCTTGATCTCTTTATGCCTCAGTTTCCCTGACTATAGAACAGAGAAAAAACTTCTTTGTTCTTTGACATGTAAATAGAAAATACCATAGAAATCAATCTTTTTGATCAGTCTGTTGTTTTTCATTCTGATACAGTGTTGATGCTAATGCAATGCTTTCTACTTTCGTTTTCATCTTGGACACCCTAATTGCATAATACTGGCATCCTCTGCTGGTTTAGACAAGAAAGGATATTCCATCTGGAAGAAGACAATACAGCCATCAACCTATTAAGCTGACTGTCTCTTTATGTCTAAGCCATCCTTTTTCATTTAGTCATTTTATGAATAGTTTCCTGTTTGACATTGTGATATCACTTATTTCCTCTCCTAAAGTACACTAGAATTCAATTTTATTTTGTGGTACCTTCTGAGAGCCATTGTACACAGTTGAAGTCTCTGAATTGTCTATTCTTCAACTGCTAGCTTAATGGAATGCATAAAAACTGGAGTAAGTAACTTACCAGCCCACCGACCTGTTATTTTACCCAACCATAACATTATTTATCATTTTAATTGAATTATAAATGAACCATGCTTCTATAGTCAAATTAAGAATGGTGAATTTATCTTCCTGAAATGTCAGATGTAAGTTTTTCTCATCCCAGGAAAAGAAAAGGTTATTTTGTGTCTTTTTCCATAGGCCTGTTCTATTCCTATTCAAATCAATATCAAACACCTTGGGTTCCTATCTGCATTAGCTGAAGGCTGTTATGAAATCCATATCCCTTGCATTTGCTGACTGATTGATGAAGTTGGCTGCTAGTACAGGGACACAGACCTGACCCTAACTATTCCTTCACATAGTTTTGTCAGCCCTCTAACATTTCTGGGTTTCAACATGTCCCTCTATTTCATCTTTAGTGCTGATCTGATGGAGTATTCATAGGATGCTGGTGCAAAATAATAACTATGCAGAATAAATCTTACACCTTGTAGATCATCACCAATTTCTGAATTTTCTCTTACAGTTGACTACCTGATACAGTGCAATCTGTACATAAAGAGTTTGTCAATATCTGAAAGAAAAAAAAAAATAACCTATCCTTGTCTTAGTGAAGTCTGGCTGCTGACACCAGACATCTTTTCCCTTCCTCCCTCTCATTTTTTAGTCTCACTCCTGCTGCTTCAGAGAGGCAGCTGTATTCATCCTCATGAGGCTGTTTCTGTCAGTCTCAGAAAACAATCAGAGGCAGACTTCTGCTGATCACCTCTTGCAGGGTGGTCTACACTACTCGGAGACCACTGGGATTGCAGTGAGCATGAGGGATTATTTTAATTTTAGTAGAACCACAAGTCAAAAAATGATGTGAATTTAGAAGCTCTTTTGTAATGACAAGAGGTGAGCTATGCCAAGCAGATGGAGAGACTTGCTATGCTGTATCACAAAAGACCAGGAATACTGGAAGTCTTGTGGGGAAGGGAAATTATTGCCCTGCTACCTCCAGCAGTACAGTGCATTTATTACAGAATATTTTTTAATCTCTATAACCACAAACTGCTGTGGCTGCAACAAAATGACAAACCAGCTGCTAAGCAAAGTCTTTCCGATAATATGAAGACTGAGGGTAAGGTTAACAAGAGTTTTCCAGTCACTAAGAGTCCCAGGCTCTCACGGTGCCTTCATCTTTCAGGATTGCTTATGTGAAAGAGATCTAGGAAAAATAATGCCTTGTTTCACATAAAATTAACCAAGAAACAACAATTCATGGGAAAAAATGCCTTTTAATTTACCTCACCCCCCATTCAGCTTGCATGAATGAATAATTGTCTTAATCTGTAACTGAATTAAGTATTTTATTTTCCCCCCTTTTTTCTTTTCCTTTTTCTCCTCTAATCTATTGACTCTCCTTTAAGCTATTTACATGCTAGTTTCTTCTCACAGGGTCATGGTTACTTGAGGTTACAACTACAGAAGGGACAATATTGTTAGTTAGCCAAAAAGTTGAAATCAGGAAGCTATATTTAGCAGCAACTCATGAATCTCTGACTGACCCAAGTACTCAAGCAGCAACTTAACACTGAGCGTCCAGTGAATAATTCCCAAATCAAGGCCAAAGCACAGCAATCCAGCCAATATTCTTCTGGCTTCCAGCTCCATTCTGTACTTAGTCCATAACCTGCTATATAGTTATCTCATCTCTGCTGTGAAGAAGTGTCTGTAGTTAAGTGAGAAACAACAGAAAAAAAAATGTAGTACAAACATACAAATATGCACTAAGAGTGTGAACAACTTTGCTGACGATACAAAACTGGGAGAAGTGGCTGACACACCAGCAGGCTCTGCTGCCATTCATCGAGACCTGGACAGGCTGGAGGGTTGGTCAGGGAGAAATTGAATGAAATACAACAAGGGCAAGTGTAGAGTTTTGCATCTGGGAAAGAATAAACTCATGTACCAGTATAGGCTAGGGATTGACTTGTTAGAGGGTAGCATGGGGAAAAGGACCTGGGCATTCTGGTGGACAGCAGGATGACCGTGAGCCAGCAATGTGCCCTTATGGCCAAGAAGGCCAATGGCATCCTGGGCTGTATTGGAAGGGCTGTGGTTAGTACATCGAGAGAGGTTCTCCTCCCCCTCTACTCTGCCCTGGTGGGACCTCATCTGGAATATTGTGTCCAGTTCTGGGCCCCTCAGTTTAAGGACAGGGAACTTCTAGAGGGAGTCCAGCACAGAGACACAAAGAGGGAGTGGAGCATCTCCCTTAAGATGAAAGGCTGAGGGAGCTGAGTCTCTGTAGCTTGCAGAAGAGAAGTCTGAGGGGTGACCTCATTAATGTTTATAAATACATAAAAGGTGAATGTCAGTAGGATGGAGCCAGGCTCTTCTCTGTTATGTCCAATGATAGGACAAGGGGCAACAGGTGTAAGCTGGAGCATAAGAGGTTCTGCAGAAATATAAGGAAAAACTTTTTCACTGTGAGGGTCATGGAACTCTGGAACAGGCTGCTCAGAGGTGTTGTGAAGCTTCTCCTCTGGAGACATTTAAAACCCACCTGGATGCATTACTATGTGATATGCTCAAGGTGGTCCTGCTCTGGCAGGGGGGTTGGACTAGATGATCTTTTGAGGTCCCTTCCAACCCCTAACATTCTGTGATTCTGTAGACTTGTGAGTATCATTTTGAAGAGAAAAATACTTTACTGTTCAGAAAACTTAGTAAGTTGATCTGAATACCCTGGAGATAATTTAATAGCAATAGTGACAAAGTCCCAGTAGTTTAAATTCTTAGAAACACAGCTGATCTTTTACATCCAATAACTTCACCTGGACCATATTTTTGTCTGCTTTAATATAATGTGAGTGATGTGATTCACTGAATAATTTCTTCTAGGTAACTGCAATAGAACTGAAATCAACCATATTGCAAACTTTCCGTATTTCTTGACATTTCTACAGTTCCTAAGGTGCAAAATGCATGATTTCCATTTAAAGAAAATAGTACTGAAAGAAAAGTGAAACTTTTTGAAAATTTCAGAAGCTTAAAACACCGGTACAAGTTAGGGATTGACCTGACAGAAAGCAGCTCCATGGAGAAGGACCTTGGAGTCCTGGTGGACAACAAGTTATCCATGGGACAGCAGTGTGCTCTTGTGGCCAATGGTATCCTGGGGTGCGTTGAAAGGAGTATGTCCAGCAGGACATCCTCCCCCTCTACTCTGCCCCTCATGAGACCACATCCAGAATATTATGTCCAGTTCTGGTCTTCCTAGTTCAAGAGAGACAGGGAAATATTAGAGAGAGTCCAGTGGAGAGCTATGAAGATGGTGAAGAGACTGGAACATCTCTCTTATGAGGAAAGGCTGAGAGACATGGAAGGGCTGTTTAGCCTGGAGAAGAGAAAGCTGAGAGGGGATCTTGTTAATGTTTACAAATATCTGAAAGGTGGGTGTTGTGTAGAACAGGCCAGTCTCTTTTCTGTGGTGCTCTGTGATAGGATGAGGAGCAATGGTTACAGACTGGAACACAGGAAGTTCCACCTCAACATGAGGAGAAAATTCTTTCCTGTGATGGTGATGGAGCCTGGCACAGGCTGCCCAGAGAGGTTGTGGAGTCACCTTCTCTGAAGACTTTCAAAACCCACCTGGATCTGTTCCTGTGTGACCTGCCCTGGGTGATCCTACTGTGGCAGGGGGGCTGGACTCAATGATTTCCAGAGGTCCCTTCCAACAGCTACCATTCTGTGCTTCTATGATTCTGTGAAAAGTATAAACATGAAAAGTAAACAGCACTATGAAGGGATGGTGAGGAACCCAACTAGAGTGTGTGCGGGGCTTTTCTGTGGGTTTATTTTTGTTTCTTTTTTACCTAAAACTGCATGATTCATAAAGCTAAACAGTCTCCTGTGAGTTAATTTATGTTCTTAAAATGCTATCATAGACAATATGTGGGGAAATGCTTTCAGAATTATAGCTTAATATATCTCATCAATGCAGTATCTTTTGCCCTAAGTTTACCAGGCAGCTGTAAGCCAAAACAGCAGAAATCTCTTACATTCTGGTAAAACCCTTTCAACAACACATTTGTACTGCTAGTGTTATTAGTATGTTGCCAATAATATAAAGGTTAGGTAGCTGACCTTTAGATAATTCTTATTATTCTTAGCTATTTTTTCCAAATTGTTTTGACCTTGTCTGACTGTCCAAAGGTTAATACTTACCCTGAAGTACCTGAAACATTTTTTTTCTGTCAAGCTACCTAAAGCTGCAAAAAGGTTATAATTTCAAACATGGTCCTCTCTAATTTGATGCCACAAAACAAACCCAAGATATCATCAATAAGCAAGTTTTTTCTTTACCGTATTTTGAATCTTCTGTTTTTTAGTAGTGTACTTTTAAGCTTTGACAGGAGATAAGAGAATAAGAGTAGGACATGCCTCATTGTGAAACAGTGCAGCTTATTTTGAAAGGAGGCAGATCAATAGAGCCATTTATTTAAGCCCACAGACTGGTTTAAAGTAAAATGATTCACAATGCATGCTAGAGAGTTCCAGCTTCCATTCTCTCTAGAGTAGATATTGCTGTTTTCTTTAATATAAAGTCCTTATTTTCTAAAGTTAAAAATGCAGTAGGTTAAAAAATAAATAAATAAAAATTATATTTTACACTGCTCTGTCTGAGGACAGGAACATGAAGTTCAAAAAAAAAATCAAACAGTAACATTTCTCTCCTTCCACCAACATGCAATATGTGAGCAAGTGGCCCCTCTACCTTCTGTACTGTTTCAGAACTGAACCATTGATAACAGCATGAGGAGAAGAACAAGTAAGTTACGGAACTGGTCATGTTCACAGGATCCTTTATTTTTTATTAAGGAATATGTGCTGCTTGTTTTTGTGTGAGAGACATGTTCTATAACCTTAAAAATTGTCACTTTGGGGGTCAAATACAAAAGCATTGAAACTTAAATTCAGACACTTTATATCCCACGTAAGTCCTTGCTTTATTCCTCTGCTCCTTGGTTCAATTCAAGTGAAAGAAGTTGTTATCAAGAGCTTTTTCTATCAGCATTACGCAGCATGTGTGCTGTGTGAGACAACTCACAGCTCAATGCCCAGACCTTCAGCATCAAGCAACTCTGATGATTTTGCAAAGCCTGTACAGCCTGGCTTACCCTCAGATGTGTACTCAAGTTTCTTCCCTGGATGGGATTTGTGATGCAACTAGGTTACAACACAGACAACCATAACAGGAAGACCTTAAATTGTAGCACATCTGCTCTGCAGTGTAGACACAAATTCTTAAGGTCTACAAGATATTCTGGCCCAAAAAGTGAGTACAAAGCAGCAGACTCTGTAGATGGTGTTCATCAAGTAATTAACCAAGGCTGGTCAGACACCTTTTTGTTCAATTGTTCATTTGCTTTTAGCTGGGTATGTGTTATCTTTTGCTGCAGAACTGATGCCAACTATATCCCTCTTGAGTGAAATGCTTGGATAGGATTCATTGCTGTTCATTTCCTGCAGCAGAAACAAATAGGAAGGTAGGCAGAAGAGTCTGAGTGTGATTGGTTTTGTTTATACCATCCGAGGATTATCACAAGACTGACTAGTCTTTAATCTTCCACAGGCCATGTAGCACTCAGGCAGTGGTCAGGACATTGGAAAGCCTTTGGCAGATATCTCTTTCATCTGAAGATGCCTGCATCACTAGCTGAATCTCACAGAGTATCCTGTAGTGGTGAGAATGGGAGGAATGGAAGACTAAACTGAAATATTTTCAGGTAGAAATCTCAGTGTTACGAAATGATGACTAAAGGAATGGAGATAAGAGCAGGAGTTATCTCCAGTGGATCCTTAGCCTCTTTATCTCTTGCCTCACTTGTTTTTCTGGTATTTTTTGTGCATTTCTTATGTTGATGCCTCTTTCATAAGTTGTGTTCCACATCTGGGAATCAGCAACAACAGCAAAGGTAATAAACAGGGTTAGCCACCAATGATGTTGCTCTGGGTTTCCACCTAAAATTCTTTTTTCCTTCCTCATCTTCACTCAGTCATCTTAACAAGATTCAGAACTGATGAGTCTTCCTTACAAATGATTGCACTTGGATCGCATCACAATGTCATTGCTGGGTCCCTTTACCAGATTAGTAGCCCTAACTTACTCATCAATATAGTAGTAGCTAAATAGATAACTAGAAATCTGTTCTTTTCCACACTTACTATTAAAAAGGTAATATTACAATAGTTTGCTGTGTGCTTGTACCATTGGACATTTCACAAAAATGGAGAGGGAATGCAGGACTGAAAAGGGGTCCTGGTGCTTAGAGGTATGACATACGTCATAGTATAACCTCCATAACCAAACCTCTTTACCTTCTACATTGTTTTAAATGTGAAGGATTGCACCAGAGAAGCCACAGAGAAGAGGGGCTACCACTGCTTCCTTTGTTCTGACAACCCTGAATAGGACAGCTAGCACAACCACATGGCAGAAGGAAAGAAGTTGCTTCAAGAAAATAAACTGAAAGCTCTTCCATTGTGAATTAGCTGATAATTCACCAAACATTAACAAGTCCTTCTACTCAACTTTACTTGGGACAGGTGATGAAGCACATAACTGGTAAATATTTCCATACATTCACCGTATACTTCAAGTATGGTGCACTGCATGCTCACTTTTAACCAGTATATCTTCCTGAAGCTTAGAAACTCATTTCCTATTTTGCAATTTGTATATGTAGATAAAATTACTCCTTAAAATATGTATTACCTATAGTTTTTCATCATTGTGCTTCATTTACCATTGTCCTAGCTGGTTGCTGGACTTTGGTATGCTATGTAAAGGTTTCCTGTGACCTGAATAGTTTTGTGACTTCTGCAAACTTTATGATCTTACTTTTCAGAAATCTATCTCAATCACAATGCATCCTTTATAAATCTGCATTTTAAAACTAAAACAACCAGGTTTGCTGGAGAATTGAAATGACAGGTTTCAGTTTTACAATAATCATTGAATTCTAGCTCATGAATCTTGGAACTTAAGAAATCTTGCTAGTGAAAACCTTGCTCTGGACTATTACACTCTAAGTATGGCTTCCAAAGGGTAGGAAATGTTTGGGGTTTTTATCATAGAATCATAGAATGCCAAGTTGGAAGAGACCTTAAGAGACCATAGTAGGTAAGGGAAAATGTTGTATCCCACTTGTCTCCAATGAAGGCCCACCAGATGTGACTAGGAAGATATCTTTTTAGGTGCTCAGTGAGAAGCATGGGATGGAGAGGAAAGTTACTCTAGTAAGATTGCAGAAACTGTGCTGGAATATGGATGAGCATCAGAAAAGTATCAGGAAAGTTAGTCAGAAATAATGATTTATCTAACACATTCAGTATTTTAAAAACAAAACAGTTTTCATGTCATTGGATATGTAATAAAAGTAAAACAAGAAAAAAATGTTTCTTCACTTACTATCAGACAAATGCATTTAGCAGCCAAGCAGCAGAGTGGAGATCCTTGGTAGGATTCCCAGTCCCACCAAGAAGCCAATGATACATGAACCTCAGCTTCTCTTCAGAGAAACAATTCATCTGGCAACAATTCATCAAATGGTAGAGGTTATGATGCAGTTTCTCTGTCTGTCCTTGCTATGCCTATTTTGTAGATAAAGAATAAAATTTTCCAGAGTTACTAACCCAGCAATACCCGTAAGCTCACTGATATTATACTGGGGGACATGAGGAAGGGGGGTGTAGTGGGCAGGGAGGGAGGAAAAGATATCAGTTCAGCATGATGAAGTCCTATATTTCTTAGTATTCCTAACACTTAGAGAGGCAGGCTGTAGAGACTGACATCAATTGTGTAAGCCTTTAAAAGAAATGCAGCAAGAACACAAACTTAGTTGTCTTTATCTGAACAATAATTCTAGATCTTGAGTTTTTCAGTGGTAAACTTTTCATAGACTTATTGTATCTCTGCCTCACACTCCCATACAGATCAGATCGAATTTAACAAATGTATACAAAGAATGACAGCTGACACTAATTTAATCTGCAGGAAGATAAATTAATTCACAGCTCCTGAAGTAATGGAGATGATAAAAGTATTCAGATCTCTGAAGAAGTAAAAAGATTAAATGAGGCTACATAGCTCCTTCATCTGTAATTGGTAGGAACCTGCAACAGTACTTTAGATACATTGATTCCAGAGGCTAAAGGGATAATAAACCAAGAAACCACCATAGTCTAGCTGATACAATTGTCCTGCAACCCCTCAAGCTGCTAGGCTCCTGCAAGAAAGGTGTTCAACAAATGCTACTGAATACTCCTCTCCCGCCCTATATGTACAATGTACCACATAGATCCTATGAACTTCCCTGAATTTCAGCTAACTGTAGAAAAGAACTATAGTCAACCATCTTTTGAATAGGAATCTTTAAAAGTGTAATAAAACCAGGTTGGTGTGTCCCTGGGGAATACACACCAAAGATCTGAAAAACATTTGATTTAACATCTGTAGATGAAAGCGGTGGACTAACAGTTCCTCAGAGAGGCTGCTATGGCCAGCAGCTGATGGTAGCTAACAGGACACTGCAGCTGGGGCCTTTCCTAGCTGAGCCTGTAACAACCCTTCTCTGTAGGGCAGTAGTATTAGGGATAAGGCTAAGATAATGGAATTTGTGCATGCCTGGTCTGCTTGCTACACCTGACCAGATCACTGATATTACTGTGACAGCTGCCTTCTCAACACTTTCCCTTTGCAGCAAATGGTGGACCTGTTTGCCAGCTGCATGGGTATGAAGGAGCTGCAAGGAGTGAAGAAGAAGCTGGAAGAGCTACTTTTCATGAAGAGGTAGTTCCTGCTCAGTGCAAACATCCACTGATAGCAATTTAGTTAATTCCTCAGACAGTACTCACAATCTAGGTGAATTCAGCAAACCTCTAGCTCTACGTTCAGATTTACTTAAAGTAGTTTATGCTGCTAGATCCATTTGTGCAATTCCTGACTTCTGTTCTTGATTTTAATCACACTGTTTCTACTGTTTACTGCTTTCATTCTCTATCCAACTTCCAATTGGAAAGACCAGGGAGAACTTAACTTATTTTTCTTTTCTCTACCTTATTCTGGATCACCATCTAAAAAAAGTGAGAGAAAGAAGAAATCTGTTTTTAAGAGGGATTCCTGTTTTCAGTCCCTTTTCCCCAGATAATACTGCAGCTTCACTTGCTCAGTCACCGTTGCCGTCAGAGGGAAAGTGTGTTATGCCATGGTGTCAGTGGCAGCAGTGGGAGTCAGTGGTGTTGTTACCATTGTCCTGCTGCTCCACCTCCCAGTCATGCTCTGCAGGAGGCATGTTGCTTGTCCTGATACTTTTTCTCATGGGAAAAAAAAAGCAGGAAGAACTTCTGCTTCTTAGCTCACACTAATAGAGAAAAAAGGATTAGCTTTGGTAGCACTAATAGGTGGTTTTTAGCTTGATGTGCATTATGAAATTTCAAGAACTAGGAGTATAACGGCCTTGCTTAATACCTCCATTGACTGCTATACACATCCTCTCCATTACAGATTAATGGAAGTACTAGTTCTTTTTCTCTAAGGCTAACTATACCTAATGCTCAATGACCAGCTGTGAATATGTTTTTGTTAAAATTAATACTGAGGCCATGATCATCATGTGTTTGTGAAATGTCTTCCTAGGTTGGTCTGTGTTGTTGAGAGACACAGTTAATGGTATTCACCTGGTTCATAGTAAAACCGGATCAACACTAATATTCAATAGAATGTTTACAGAAAGTCTTTCTACCTTTCAGCATTTCTTGCTAGCAGTGTACTGAAGTCCTCATGGAGTATACATATTATGTCCAGACAAGTGAGTCAGATTGTAGGCCCAAAGGAAGTTCAGGGAAAATGTATCATGAGTTGTTTGCATCACACAAGCTTATTTCTTCTTAAATGTTGTATTTTCTAGTGAACTAATGTGTTCTTAGTTTTACCAAGGAGCTTGTGTGATCACCCTCTTAAGTTTGTAAAGGTCTTGAAGACCTTTCACAGTTGTAATTTTTCTTCTCCTTCCCTAACATTTTATGCTGTCATTTTTAAATTCTACAATTTCTAAGTATGATACCTCAGAGACAAAATGTCATTGACATTAAGCACTCAAATTTTTCATATTAAGCTTTTGTGGATTGTAAATATGCTCTCTGGTATGGGGGTTTTGATATCCACTGACTTCTTTCAGTTCATTACAGTTCTTAATACTAGCTCTTCTTATGGTACCTTCTGCTCTTTTCATGACTTGTCCTGCTCTGATTCTTTTTTAAGACTGAAAAAAAAAAAGAGATAAGAAGAATTTGACATTTAAGGACTGTGAGATCTTGTTTGGTAGTGCAAAATATGATGTTGGCTGCTGAGGGGCATCTCTCCCCATTTAATTAATTACTTTCCTTGACATTTCTATCATCATTAGGCAAATTTGTTCGTGGTGCTTAAACTTTTAAGTATGACATGAAGTTTCAGCAAATTGAAGCAGTGGCCAAAAGCAACAAAACAACATTTAAACTCTTTCCTAATTTAATAATGAATTTTTTCCTTTCCCCTTTCCATTTTCCCCTCTCCCCTTTCCCCTTCCCTTCCCTTCCCTTCCCTTCCCTTCCCTTCCCTTCCCTCCCTTCCCTTCCCTTCCCTTCCCTTCCCTTCCCTTTCCCTTCCCTTCCCTTTCCCTTCCCTTCCCCCTCCCCTGCCCTTTTCCCTCCTCTCTCTGCACATTCCATCCCACCCCCCATCTCTTTTTCCAGGAGGACTCGGGAGATGTACAGTATGTTGCCTGACAGTGACACCCTGAGAAGGCCTCTTTTATCATGTCTGGCTCCATGATAGACTTGTGTTGAACAGCCTCATGCTGACCAGTCCCACACTGCTGGTGAGACTCTCACAGGATGTGGGACTTTACTTTTCTCCAGATGGTGGAGAAAGATTTATTAATTTTCACTGTGTTTCATCTTCTTTGATACAAAATGGATAACTCCTTGAAAGACTTTTGAAATAAAGACATGATCAGAAAGATGAGCAGAAATTAGTTGTATGCATTGTACAGGCTGTTTGGAAGCTGCAGCCAAGTTTAGGATGTCATTGTGGGCACACCTACTGTCTACGCCCTGAAAGATGTCACTTGAAATTAAACATGACAGCAAAAGAAACACAGTACAGTCTTTATACAGAGGGATATAAGGAGAGAAATATTACAAAACCACCCTCTTTCTGCTTTCCTGTTGAACTCACTGTTTCAGAGACTTTCAGACCCCACTCAATCTCTGTATCACAGTAGCTTTACTCATGTGAATTGCTCACATCAGTGTTGCATTCTGTGTAAATATTTGTTTAAGACTCTATACCACATTATTTAGAAAACATGACCATGAGAGAGTGTTTTGGGAAGATGTCCTCATCATCCTCCACTTCATATGCCCTCATTTTATTGTATCTCTTTACAGGATTTCTGCTGTATTCCTGTTTTACAGGATTTCCACAGACTTACAGAAGTTCTGATTTAGATCAACAAAAGTGGCAATTGTCTTGTCCCTCTTTTTACTATTCATTGCTGTACTTTGAAAATTCGAAAAGGGAAGTGAAAAATGTGTTCTCTTCTGTTACCACGACAAGAACCCTTACCAATGCAAGACATTGAATTAGGAGGAACAAAGTATTGTCAAAAGCACTGAATATACCAACAGAGCTCGAGAGAAAATTACTTATTTCTTCCAAAATTTTTTTTTATTATTCTTATCTGATATTTCTGATATTAGAAGGTAAAAATAAAGTTAGTTAGGTTTTCTTTTCTCAATTGTATGTCTTTAACAATCAGAAAACAAAAAAAAACCAATGAAAAAGCAAGGACTAAGATGGTATTCCTTACATTCAGGTCATTTTGAGAAATGCCTTACTTTGACCCATTTTTCTTGCATCATTTTAGCCTTCTTTATTCTCATCCATTCATAAAGAGAGAGGGAGATTAGACTGAAGGCCTTCAGTTAGAATGAGAGTTGTTGTTAGAACTCAGTTTCCTCATGAAGAAAAGCAGTAAGACTGCAATAAATTGATAATGGAGAGAGAAGAAGGAGGATAATAATCAGATTGCTTGCAACTATATGTTCAGGATCACTTATGGCATCAATGCTAGTGAGAACTACTCACGTGTCTTTGAAAAGTGAGATTCCCACAGTTTAAAAGATATATATGTCAGTAGACATAGATAGAAAGTCCTATAATACCATTCTTTATTCAGAAGTGAAGACGCTGACAGCATCCTGACCTAATCAGTCTGTGAGAACACCACCAAATAGGTGTCAGACTTATGGAGACGTAGTCTGTAACAAAGGTCTCCTACAGGTCTTGGCTTTTTATCTCAAATACTAACATCTCCTGCAGTTAAGTCTTGAGGAGCCTAATTCAGTATATGGGTTGGCTAGGACAGCAGCTGCCATGAAAAAAGCAGAGCCCTTCTGGAGCTGCTGCAGATACACATCTTTTATAGACTAGGTGCAAATTCTCCTATATCAAATATCTAGTAGTGGTATAGTCTAAGTCAGCAATAAACAGCCCAGATAATAATCTGCAATATTCCAAATAATCATTAGATAATGGGGTTGAGGGTAGAGGGGATGGAGAACTTTTCTTTTGCTTTTTACTGTGTAAGGAGGTAGTCAATGGAAGATTTAGATACGTATTTTCTCTAAACAAAAATGGATTTGGACATTTAAAAAGATTTTTGCTGGTGTTAATGAAGGATTTTTTTTCTTTACATTATAAATGTCATATTGTACTTATGACAATATGGTACTGCCATCTCGTACAGTCTGGCTCAGAAACTGAAAAACCTATGAATACATGGGCATAAGGGATATCTGAATATGATTACACAAAAGTAGACATTAACTGCACTATGAAACACAGTACTGCAACTGACCCTGAGCAGAAGACACTTGCATATGCACAAGGTGCTTTGTTTACATTAAGAGCTGAGTTATTCTTATAGAAGCCCAGAGCTATGTACTGCACTTCTACCTGACTAGAGGGAGGGTAGGATGATGAACAGCAGCAGCAGGAAAATCAACAAGCTAAGTGAAATATGGGAAAGCAGTAATGAAAAGTGTTTATTAAACAAGTTCTGTCACCATATAATCCTTGAAAAAACTGCCCCTGATTTATCATTTCATAGAGATCTTGCAGACCAGTAATTACTGGAAGTTCTTATTTAATGAAGGTGAGAGCACATGGGAAAAACCCTGCTTATACTATTCCCACTGCCCCTCTCCTAGTGGAAATGTGTGGCTGTGAATTCAGATATGAGTCTCAGAGAGCTAGGTAAAAAGAACAGTTGAAAACAGATGGCAGCAGTTACAACTGGCATATTCCCAGTTGGTGGCTTTAGCATTTAGAAATGAGCATCTGTTCTTCTTCGCTATTGCAAAGTGTTTTTAAGTCAGAGGTGTTAAATATACGTAAGTTACTGTTTTATTCATTTTTGCTGTTTACTGACTTTAACGACTTACATCAAATGTTTACCTGTGTGGCAGGGGAATCAAAACAGAAATATAGGTCTCTGATGCAGAAATGGAGGATGTAAAGTAAAATATAAGGTGGTGTGGTTTAGCCTAATGTCGGAAAAGAGGGGTTATTGAAAGCTGAAGCTGTAGCACCATGAAGGTCTAACCTCTGTACAGATTTCTGATTCTCTTTTTAAGTATCGTCTTCCTTTTTTAATAGCTATTAATAAACTCTTGGGATTAAAGAAAAGAGTAATATACTTAATAATATCACCACTGCATTATCTAAAAACATGAAAATTGCAGTTCTTGCTTCAGATCAATATCAGTTTGAGGTTGATTCTTTGTTAGACAGTGGACTTTTAAATAGAGTGGAGCTAGATATCATTATAACTGAAAAAAAAAACCCAACAACCCATTTCAGGTTAGGCATAGTTTATATTATGTATTGTTTCTAGCATCAGATAAGATTTTTGTGAAATGCAAAAAGCATTCACAAACTAGATACATAAGACAACTCCATGAATATATTTATCCTTTTTTAGCCACAAATGACTATGACAGGTGACAACCTTAATTTATTGTGACTGTGCATAAAATCATGGCAATTAGGCTTTTAAACCTCAGTCCTTGCTATTGAGTCTTGTTGAGAGCAAGAGTCCATCTGGATGGATCTGGCCATGGGATTAATTCTTCAGGGCACAATTCTTTGCATATCTCTTGGAGCATTAATGCCTATTATAAGCACAATGCAAAAGGCTTTTCTGCTGCAAAGTACTGAGATTGTGCTTGCAGATCACAACAGAGGTAGATGGAATTATTTTTCTGATGCCAGATTTTTCAAAATGAAAGATCACAAGATAAAGTAATAGAGACCTGACCATCTGCCTGAAGGATTCTCTCATCTAAGATATGTCAGGGCTTTGTTGCATTATGTGTTCACTCAACATACATATTGAGGAGAGAGACAAAGTTAGTTGTTTTAAACTGTGACACGTTGAAGGTGTTATTCATGTCTTTTGAACCTTAGTATGGTTTTTTTTGGCTTTGCCAGTCTCTGGACCACTCAAACAGGTTCAAGTGGAAGCCAGATAATTAAAACTGTATCCTGATAAAATAAAAAATATGCTAGTCGGTGGAATGGAATTAGAAGATGTGACAGGCCTGATGGTCACTATTTGGATTTAAGACTATCTGTCCCCTTTGTTCACTTTCAGACACAGGGATCCTAAACAGTCTTGAGCTGTGTGCAGAGCAAGGTAACATAAAAGGTACAATTTTCTCTATTCTGATTACACAAGTATACAAGTCGGATGTCATCCTTGGGAGAGTGAGGAAACCCTCATATTCCTAGAGATGGGACTATTGGAATATGCTGCTTGGGTAACTCTCCCACATCTCACACTGCAGACTTTCCAATGCGTTGTGATGGACAGTTATATGTGAAATGTTGAAGAGCAAGTTTTGACTCAAGAGATGTTTTATTCGTATTTACTTTGTAAACCAGTGTGTTTGGCTAATCCACCAGTAGCATATCTGTTGCTCAGGTTCCCAGGAGTCAGCTAATGGCCATACACTATAACTGGAAATGTAAGAAAATATAGGTAAGTATGTCTCAATTTATCATTAAGCATTAGTGTTGAAGATTCTAGCTTCCTATCTGGTTTCAGTATTTGCAAGTTGATAATCTTAGAATAATGCAGTGCATTGCTTGCCTAGTCCTGTAATTTTATTGCTTCCCTTACAAATTAACTGATCCCTTGTGTTTTGCATGGTAATAACAGTTTTGGAAAGAACTATTTTCATTCTTTTAATTGAAAGAAGTTCACAGTACTTTTTGAAAGGCTGGCATACATTTTTTTCTGTAGCTTTCTCTTTTCATTCTATGAAAGACATCCTTATGGAAATGTGTAAATGTTGTGAAATTATTTAGTGACTAGTATTTACTGAGAAGTACTCTGCTTATGTAAATACAACTGCAGTGAGTTTCTTTAGTGGCCAGGTCATTAGCATTCATGTCAGTAATCGGTACTGACACAAACCATATATCAGATTTACAATGTGATTTTTTTTTAGTTTAACAGCTGTCATTCTCTACCTCAGAATTTATGCAAAAGTAAGGTGCCCTGCACTTTTATGATCAAGCACTTAGAGGACCAAATCTACCCCAAAACACTTGTACATGGTTATGTTGAACTTCATGCATGTGGATGTGCTCGTGAATGTGGTTGTAAAGACCTGAGGTTGAGGTTGCTGCCTTGTGGCATTTGGCATAAAAATGCATGGACAAAGCAGACATACAGGGTATAATCCTGCCTTTTAGTCTCAAAATTCCGTTATTTTGTGATGCACTTACTGAACTGAACATAAAATGCTGCAGAGACGGAAATGATCAGTAATAATCATTTATGAGTATGTCTTTGTGTTGGTTTATGTCCTATATTCCATGGAAGTCTGACTTTAATTCTTGCTCCAAACCTGTAACTTTGCTAACCTGTGTTCTTTTTGATGAAGACTTCTGTTGATTCAGAAGAATGTAAACTATTTCTTTGGTCTGCATTGTCTCAATATCACTGCATTTATCTTTGAACTGGGCTTTTATTACTCTTACAAAAACTATGAACCTCTAATGTATCATTTGTATCATATACAGTTTTATGCTGTTCTTAATAAATAGAGCTGAATTAGCTGGTTGAAACAAAGCTTATTGTTTTTGTTAATAGAATTTTTTTTTATTAGTTTAAGTTAAAAGAAAGTGATATTTTTTTTTAAAAAGGAATGTTTACAAAGAAGCTTCTATAGTTTATTTAATTTTGCTAGAAAACTATTTAAAATTAAACTAATTCAATCTTCTGAGTGTTGGCAAGATTCAAGGTGTATCTCTGCTTTGAGTTGTCCAACTACCTCAACAGAAATTTAAGAAAATTGAGTCTTTAATGGAACTTCTGTATCCTTCACAGTTTATGTACATTATATCACAGTCAGTAAGAAAATTAGCATTACAGAGTAAGGCTGACTTGCATACATATATATGGAGACTATATACAAACACCATTGTCAGCAGAAATTTAGTTCTGGACCTTTAACCTACCACCTGGATTTCCACCTGATGGTAATACAGATAACTTTATGTGTGTATTAATAACAATGGACCAAGGCCATGCTGTAGGGTTGTGTTACAAATTCATTTTGCAATCAGAGACATGTGGTATTTGACCAAAATCGGGTTATGATGATCTTAACTCTTGTGCATAGCCCAAGCTATCAGCATAATGGGAAGAAATCGTTGCTTATGTCCTGATCCAGCATTTTGTCTGTCATAGTGACATAACATTTATTATCATGCTTTCCAACTCTGTCTTTTCTTTCATATCACATGTAGAACTATGACAGCCCCATTTCTCCACAAATTGCAATCGACATTGGAGAATATGCAAGGCATAAAAAGAAGACATAAAAATTACTATCACTAAGTGATCATTAATGTTTATAAACAGTAATGGGAACATTTTAAAAGCAGAACTAAGTAGCTATGCTGTATATTTGACTGAGTTTCTAAAATACCGATATAAATAATTGGGTAAGTACCTGCTTGTTTCTGCAGGAGTAAGTGTATATGAGAGCATGTATGTTTCAGTGTATATATAAGCATGTGCAGAGAACTAAGCAAACAATGTGAAATAAGCTATTGTATATAGCCAAGTGGTTTTTGTGTGTTCATGTCTATGAACAAAGTGTACACATTTCTAACTGTCTGTTGATATGGAAAATTCAAAAAGCTACTTAACAATAATTACTGACTTTGTGATACTGTCACAACCACTGACTGGCAGGGTTAAATTGCTAAAATCTTGTTGTTGACATGGAAGTTTATGCAAAGTGCACTTCATTTCTGTGGATATCCAAACAAGTTGTTTTCATATTTGCATATGCTGTGCATTTGTACTGGCTGAATTCGCTTGGATTAGTCTGCACCAAAAGGGAAAACAGTAACTGTCAGTGCAGTGTGGTGGTGTGACAATCTTATACTCGAGACTCTATCAGATGGGCAACCTTGATTCCCTCTGTTTTCTTTCCCCACATGTGCGAATTTGGCCACTGGAACCCCTGGACAGTGCAACCCAATTAGAATCCTAAATAGAATTAGGAAGCAGCTGCTTTCTATTCATCACAGACTTGCAAATGGATAAATACTCAGGAGTTATGTGCATGTCTGTAGTTGTAAATGGTATTGAATGGTTCTGCCACTGACATAGTGACAAAGGTGTCCAGAGCTCCTACAGAAGCCTCCTTCTTGATAAGGATTTTTGTGTTGCATGCTCATATCCTCATAGTATCAGTATGAACCAAGGTTAAAGCTAGCTGTACTTGAAATTGGTGATGGATTTCTGAAGATCCACCTTTAATATGAGGACTTTTACTGAGTCTTTGTAAAAGGTTACAGAAGAAATGACAGAAAAAAACCACATGTGAAATAATAAGCAAGTTTTGATGCTGTGACACCAACCAACATTTCTGCCTGCTGTGGAAGCTTTGAGCAGTTGATTTATTTTAGGATTGTTCCCCAAATTCCCTAATTCAAGCATGTTAGGCTGACAGACCTCACATTGTCCTGATAAGCCTAATTGTTTGTTTGCATCATAACTGGAGTGTAATGACACTCACAGGGATGAACCCATGATGCAATTCACATGGACTGACCTTCCTGAGGTGGAGCTCATCTGGTCCCTGCAATAAAACTTAGTCTAGGTTATGAAGAATACTGTTACATACATTTTCTTCTGCTTATCTTGGTTCTGTGGCTGTTACTCTCATGAAAGTACACATAGAGATCAGATTGTTTGTTTGTTTTGTTTTGTTTTTGTTGTTATCCTTATAGTGACAGTGATGTATCTATCTCTGGAGACATTGTGGTAGAGCTTCTAAGATGGAGAGTATCATCTAGATATATATGTTTTTGCTTATCTGAACATCGTGTGGTTTTTGTATCAGGATAATTACTTCTCTCTTCTAATTCCACCATGCCTCAAAGAAAACAGTCCTTAGTGTTTTTTTTGTTGTTGATTTTTTTTTTTTTTGTGGTTGCTAATCCATGTTAAGAAACAAGAAAAAGGAAATACAGAGAGACAAGCAGTTCAAAAACTGCAAATAGTTGGGACTGGAAGCCAAAAGAAAAAAATATTTCTTCACCAATGAAATCAAAGTTCAGGCTGATAAAGATAAAATACACAGTGCTTGGGTTTGTTTGCACTTTTTTATTTATTTGCTTGATTTATTTACAAGGAAAATTTGATAGAATCTA
This sequence comes from Todiramphus chloris collaris, assembly GCA_025345505.1. Lineage (NCBI taxonomy): Eukaryota > Metazoa > Chordata > Aves > Coraciiformes > Alcedinidae > Todiramphus > Todiramphus chloris. The sequence goes on along the minus strand of JANVCC010009977.1, from coordinate 785,177 downwards.
AGATGGAATTTTCCGTTACTCATTGTCTGGGCTTAATACAAACTTTTAATAGGGCTCATGTATTAAATATAGATGAAAGGAACTTCATGTAGTAAAGTTGATTCAGAGATTACATTATTTCATAGCTGCAAAAAAGGATTCATTAATGAGATGTCAGTATTAACCTGTGTGTTACTTGCTACATGTTTAGATTTAGATATCATCTGAAATTGGTTAGAGTAATTCTAGACAGATGTTCTTGCTCTTTTGAAGGCCTTTATGTTATGTAGTATCATTATGCTGTGCAATGAATTCCGCAACATGAATTTTTCTTCATCCAGTACTCTTCATAAAAGGCAGTTCTTGTGGCTATGCTTCTAAATGGTGTCCTTTCCTGCTCCCTTTTGCTCTTAGATGTCAATAATTTGTGCCATCCTTTCCATGGTTACAGATTGTCTCCTCTCGGTTTGTATTAGGCAGGCTCTCTGCAGAGGAGCCACCACAGTCAGTCTCTACTTTCCTGTTTGTGGAAGGGAATAAATGATCTTGCATGTCTTTGATCTTCTTGTCTGGCACCTACTGCACAATAAAAGAAGCCAGATCTCAGAGCAGGCTTATTCTCTGCTGTCAGGTCATGAGGAGGTTGGTTGCCACAATTAGTAAAAGCTGAATGTCTGTGCCAGATGCAGGGATGCGTTGTGACAGACTGCTTTATGATATGCTATGCCATGATGCCACTGGGATTAGGAGACATCTCTGATGCCACCAACCTGCACTGCAGCAACAGAGAAGACTTCTCTCAGAAGGAGCCACTTATGACTAGAACTCTTAGAGCTGCTGATTGAATGCTACACAGAAAGAACAAGTTTTGTCTTTGGGATATGGGCAATTTCTTGTCAACAACAAAACTGCTCTGAATTAACAGAGATGTAACAAGATTGGGAAAGCAAGTGTGAAGGAAAGCAGAAAATCTTTGAGGTAGTGGACTTTGAGAATGTCATGATACTAGTCACATGGATGTAACAGATCTGTGAGCGACTCTGGGCAAATCTAGCAGTGAACAAGCAAAAGAGTATCTGTCTCACTGAGCCCTATACTTCTTACCCTAGAAACTTTCACACGTTGCTAGGCCACCTTCATTTATAAGACTACATTTATATGACCCTCTCACTTATTTTGACAACTTTAAGGAAGGAACCTTTGGTGCTACAACCAAAATTTTGCTTTTAAATGTAGAGTGACTTGGTGGCTGGAACATAGATACTGGTGCTTGTTGCAGACTGCCCATCTGTACCTACAGTGATTCGAGGCCTCTAGGGCACTAGTGAACATGTTGTATAAATCATGTCTTCGAAAGAATAGGGGGAGGGAGATTTGATTGTGCTTTCTACCACAGTGTCTAGAAATGTGTCCAGAAAAGTGAAGAAAATAAAAACAAAAAGAAAGAAAAAGGGACTGAGTGCCTTGTGGTTTACAATCTACCGTTCTTCTTGTCTATTTGGTTTTCTTTATTTTCTTTCAAGCATATGACTAACCTCATCTCTTTGTGTTCAGCAGCTGAACAAAATACACAGTGTTATATTCAGAGGCAACCACTCATTCCTTGAAGCTTTTTTGACAAAGCTGTCCCTCCACATGTCCGTATTGGCCTCTGACCCTACACGTTTACTTCAAGTAAACATGCCAGATGGCAGAGAAAAGTGGTAGGGTAAAGAACAACCCTCTGGGAGCCAGGAGTCATGAAATCCTTCTCCACAAAGCAAACTTAAAAGCAACCATTTCAACAAATGCCTTAGAGCAAGTTCACGGCTAGAATGAAAGGGAGACAGAGAAAAAAATAAGCAAAAACGTTCCCAACCCAATTCTCTCTTTATATATTTTTTTTTCTGTACCACCAGCTACATTAGTAGTAAAAACAAATAAAAATATGAGTGATCATTAGGAAAGACAGACAGATGGACTGAGTTTTTAGGCAGAGAGATGGAGGCGGGCTTGCGCTTGGAAACGAGCATTCAAATTCAGAGCTTGAATATTGCAATGACGCCTGCAATATTTCCTGCATCTCTTTCCCTACATGGAGGCACTGTCAGAAGGCAAGGGGTGAAGTTGCTGCCATTGCTACCGAGTATCTCTCTTGCACAGAGGAAAAAGTTTAAATCAGGCAACACTTCCCACGTTGGGCCATTGCCTGATCTCAGTAACTGCGATAGACGTTGCAGAAAAGAATAATGTGGAGTACAAGAAGACCAAAGTTCAAGGATATACCTCCAATTAGCTCATCTAACACAACAGGAGGAAGCAGACACTTCTTTGCATGTATGTTGCAGCCCCAGGTAGCTGGCCTAGCACAAGATAGTACTACTACCAATAAGCAGAGCTTCCCTTACACCCCTTGATCTCCATCCCTGCAGCTTTGCTCTTGTTGTGGTTTGGCAGAGAAGGTGGAAATGTGTTCATATTAAGCTTTTCAACTTTATCTCAAAGGGAGTGCCACTTCATCTCCTCTGCCCACCTCTTATTTGCAGCCTTAGGAGCAAATCCTGTGTGCTTATGCGCATTTGAATGATCACTGCTGGTTTCAGGCTGGGACATGGCAGCATTTCCTCCAGGTCCAGGTGATGATTTAGTTGCCTAAATAAAGAATCAGGTTCCTTAAAATAAATCCCTCTGTGCTATCCTTCTTTTCTGACAGCCTGACTCATGCACAAAAGACAACATACCTCATGGTTTAAATACAGCCTTTATAACTAATTCTCTGAATTTTTTTCCTTGTCAGCCCCAGAGTACTTGACTTTGAGAGGTAAGTAGACATTGATTTTTCTTTTGCTTTGCAGAACATACGGAGCAAAATTGCTTTCCCAAGGCCAAACCACAAGCCTTGCAGCACCTCATCTGCTCTCCTTGCAAATGCCTTTACTGTGTCCTGAAGTGCCCTGGGGAGAACACGGATGCAGAGTGCTCCCCACATAGCTGTCCACAAACCGCTCCCTCTGGTTCATGCACAGTTCAGCCTGGGCCCTTCTGCTGACATCTTTTTTTCCTGACTGATGATTTTTTTCTGTAATTTTAAACTGTCTCACTTCTGTCAGCTGTCTTTGTTTCAAAGATATAGCTATAATTATGACAAGACTGGGGACCTTGTCCTGAAGCTGATCTATCTATCTGTTTGAAGTTCAGCTGTTTTCTGTGAAACAATGTAATTTAGACCTCCTGAGGACCTAGACAACAAACATAGTGTTTTAAAAAATAACTTCTCCTGCAAGATCCATAAAATAAGCAAGAGTGTGCTTTCAGTAAAGTCTTTAAACTTCCCAATAAGCATTAAACATACAGCAAACTTTGTAAGGAAAATAATTTTTTAAATACAAACTCACTATTCTTCCTACAATAGATTCATCTGTTGATATACCTTAATAAAGGGAATTACAAACTTTTAATTACTATAGAAGTTAGGCATGTAGATACTCTCACTCTCCTTTAACTGAAAGATGTTCTCCTCTCCCTTACTTGCTATATAAAACATTTTAGTTTTTTAAACAAAATCTAGAGATAGTAATGGTTAATTCATAGGTTTACCTTAGATTAAGAAATTATCACTGATTATTTAATTTCATTATTGTGCATAATTATATCTTTTGTTTATGTGCTGGACATGACTGTGCAAAATATGTGTAATTATTTATTATGATAATGTGTGCTATATTTAAACACAAATATCAAATGAAACAGGACAACCACTGAGCAGAATGTACTCTAAAAGGTCCCTTGAGCATGCTGAAACACAGAGGCAAAGAGGACATGCACAAATATTAACCTCATTGTAGCATCTTCTGCTGGAAGGCCTTTTGACATGGTTGACATGGGGGATATAAATGAAACAATAGGACAAAACCTGTGGCAAGAGAACTTGGAGTCAGCAAATAATTGCAAATCTTTTTTAGATGCCATGAAAATGATGCCTGTAAGGAGCCAAGACAACAGGGGCTATGTTGTCACTTCCTTGATTTAGCTCTGTTAAAAAAACATGGAGGTGTATTTGAAATGGTGTCTTTATCTCTTCCCCATTTTCTGTACACTCTTGTCTTTCATAAGCCCCCAAACTGCAGTTAGCCTCTTTCCTTAATTGATTGCATAATGAAGCCTTCCCGCTTCTGAGCTATTAGGATGCACTTGAGATACATGTTCAAGTTTTCCTCACAGTCAGGAAGGTTAAAAGCTTGCCTTTTTGAAAACGAAAGCAGAGATTCTTACATAATTGCACAATGGCATGGGCTGGATACTAAAAAAAGCATCAGCTATCATGGGACTTGAAACAGAAATGCAGCACTACCAATACTCTGGAACCTGAAACCTGGTCTGAAAACTAGAGCAGCTAGCAGCATGCCCCACTGGCATTAGTGGAGTGCTGCAAGGGGAGCATTAGGTCCTTGTCATAGTACCCGCTCCAGAGTGAGGGTCAGGATTCATTAACCTCTTCCGGAGACAGAAACTTGTGTAAGTTACTGAAGCCATGCAAGACTGACCCACTCTCACTGTGGCATCTCACTTCAGAGAAACTGGAGGGAATGTGGGGAAATGAACATCTGACAGCAAAAATGGAATATTTATATTAAGGCAAAGATCTTTCAAGGCAAGTATTTTGCTGTGAAGAATGCAAGTTTATTTCCTGTTGCCAATTTGCATCTACTCCTTCTCAATTTTCATTTATTCCTTTTTAGTACTGGATTTTTTCCCTTACTGTAAAAAAGGTGCACTACTATGCAACTTACTGTTTTATTGGATATGAAACATCTCATTTAGCTCTGTCTGAACAGAGTCTCTGGTTACTTGGCCAACAGCCAGATACTATAATTAGGAATTTACTTCTCCCTTAGCTACAATAGGGCTAAGCATCAGTGTACAGAGCTCTCCCATGCTGTATTTCCTCTTGAAATGTAAGCTGTTTATGCTGAGTCTCCTTTTCCCTTTAGTTTTTGCAGACACATCGAGAAGCTCAACTGGAGGAGGGCTGGACAGTGGTTCTTGGCAGTTTTGGATGGGTTCTCGAGTCACTTGTGTTAGGCTGAGATGAGCGAATTACGGAGGCTGTCTGCACAGGAGTTGTCTCCAGGGGGACTCACCTGTTGTGGGAAGAGCTCTATCTCTCCTTACACATTTGCAGGGCATCTGTTGTAGCAGACCAATATATTGGCCTATGCACAGAGATGTGCCTAACAGAAATAATGAGATATCAGTTCCCCACGAAAAAACTTTGGAACAACTGAGATGAGCTTGTTCATCAGAGTAGAAGCTCTGAGCTTTGATCTGCCACAAGAAGCTGAGAGGTGTAGGAGTGGGGAGAGCTAAGCAGCACTGAGGGTATAAAGTGTATATAGGTGTCTGGGTTTGAGAGAAGCAAAGAAGGTGTCATGTTTGATTGATTGAGATGATCAATAATATGACTGGGAGGATCAATAATTTTCGTCAAACATTGCAATAAAAATTAAAATTGCTATCCTAGCATTGGTATTGTTATCCCTGGTCTAGAAACTATCATCCTTCTAGGAAGAGTGCATCTCATAAGAATATATGAAGCCACATACAGTTAGAAGTAAAAGTCATGATAAAAATAGAACCATCACAGGCAATTTACAATACTGCAGAAAACAGTAATCAAGCTAAAATAAGGTGCTTGAATGTTTTACTTGTGGGAAAGGTGCCTAAATTACTCAGCCTTCCAATCATCATACCTAAAATTACTGATGAAATTCTCATAATAAAATTAATAATTGATATACCATAATAGTTTTGTATCTTAAAACATTCGTCTGAGATTGACGCAAATGGTTGTGTCTAGGGAATGCTCAATGTTGCTAGTGCCCAGTGGTTGTTAGCTAAATAGAAACATCACTCCTGGGTGTCCCAGCACTTCTAAAGATCCAAATACCACAAATAAGTCAGTTTCCAACTGTACACTGAGCTATATTTGGAACAAGTCTATTTGCAGAAATTGTAGATTCAGCTGGCTGTGCATTTATGAAAAATGAATGGAAGCTTTATCACTCAATAGACATTTTAATGGCAAAAAGTGGCTTAGATACAGAGCTGGTCGAATGATATCCACAAATAACTCATATGTAATTGTTTTTTCCTGCCAATGTTTGAATAAATTCCGGTTCTTAAAACTTGCGAAGCAGTATTTTAAATAATTGTACCTCATGGTCCTTGCAATAATCTGAATGCTGTAGTAGAGATCTTGCAGGACTGGAAGCTGCTGTTTGGTCTGCTCATATTGTTAGGGGTTTTGGGTTTTTTTGGTGTAATGTTCTTTTAACACAAAGTCAATGTCTTGGGCCTTTGACCTTCAAAGGTTCTAGATTGTCATTTGATATATGATGGATCAACACTTGCAAGGTTGTGGCAATTCCCTGAAAATATTGGGTTGACACCTGTTATATGTTTAGACATTGCTGGTTTATTCCTGGTGTTTTATATATAGCCATATCATAGATGTGACAAACATGGCCAAGGCCATTTTATTTCCTTGTTCCTATTAACATCACTGAAACACAGGGATGGAAGAGACAAGATCGTAGACCTGTGTCTTTGTGCACTGCACAGCAATACAGGTTGCTGGCAGCAAGTATGACTTGCATAGTGCACTTTCCTTTAGTATACTGGTGCTTTATGAATAGAATTGTTAAGTTTTCTTGGTAATTTTCTGTCATAGTATCTTCAGAAGCAAATACTGGATCAGCATGGCTCAGCATGGTGCATTGCCTTTGCCTGTGGAAGCTGAAGGAAGAGAAGAGAGGAGAGAGCAATGTCCCTCAGTTTTGCTCCCCACCAGAGATCAGATCAGGAGACTCTGAATTGTTAGGAAAGAAACAGAAGAAGAATAATTTGGGTAAGAAATCAGGTCCTCATGCACATACTGATGCCTTTTAGGGCAGTATTCCAATTCAGTAGTGATATTTAAATTGGTGTTATACCATAATGACTGAGCTATAATGAAAAAAAAATCTTCCTAAATCTTTTTAAGGATATTCTATTCAGGTTAATAGTAAATAATGAAGACTATAAAAGGCAATAGAGACTCCACTGTGTCATAGATAAATGGACATTTTCAAGAGTAGAGGATTTTTTCAGTTTCTTATCACTTTGGGTCTTTTTCCTTTTTTGCATTAACAATAATACTGACTTTACAGACTCAGGAATGGATGGGAGAATATCCTGTAAATCCTCACATAAATGTTACAGATATGAAAATGAGAAAGCAATTGGACAAAAGGCTTTGGAGAGACAAGCATAAAATTACTGAAAGACAGGTAACTCCCAGTAGGGTTTTCAACCAAGCCAATAGTACCTCACAAGCAAGAGGATTTATTGAATCTGGCAAAACGAGCAGTATGAGAAAAGACATTTCATCTTTGTCCATTACCAGTGTGGGATTATTTACTATTTTCCCCATGAACATGTCCAGACAAATATAGATGAAGGCAATCACAGTAAGATATATCTTGGAATTTTTTTGGTTATAATCTTTTTAGTACTTCTGGTTTCACATATGGCCATTTCACCATTTCTGTGAGAACGGTTATCAACTCAGGTCTTTGACACTCTTTTTTTATGATTGCAGAGGAAATGGCTTGTCCTGGTTTGAATCAGAACAGAACTAATTCTGTTCAGTGATTTTACTTTTCAGTTCAGTCTCATCTAAATAATTGCACTTTCTGAAGGAACTGGCATGGTTTTGCAAACTCTGTCAGCTTCTACAAGTGATAACTCTTGATGTTTATAGTAACTCCAACCAGAAACTGACCAACAAGGGATTCCATCCCTTATATGTTATATTCAGCATAAAGCTGAGGGATCATGATGTTCAAGCATCTTCTTCAATGGCTGGTGTCTGAGGAGGTCTCTGTCCGTTCTGCCTTCAATACTGATTTGTGAGTTCCTGAATCCAGTTCCAGAATACAGATCCTGAATCCAGTTCCCACCTACTCCTGAGTCCTGTCTGGGACTTCCCCAGTGCCTGTTCTACAGCATCAGTGGTGATGGTGACATAACTGCCATCAGGTGGTTTGGGTTCAATATTGGTTTACTATATATTTGTATATATTTTATTTTATTATTATTTTTATTAAAGATGCTTTGGTTTTCTTTTCCAATCCATAAGTCTATCTCCCTTATTCCCCTTCTCTTTCCCCTTGGGAAGGGAGAAAGGTTAATAGAGAGCATCTGCCATTTGTTCAGTGACTGATCCAGATATAAACCTTGGCATGGCTCCAGACTATGTAGCTGAACTTATGGACTAAAATCAGCAGCAGCTCCCCAAATCACTGTTTACTCTATGTGTTCAAAAGCACCTCACCCCTTTGAAGTAGGAGAACTCCAATGACATATATGTTTAAAATTTCTGGTGTTGCCTTACATAAGATGTATCTGCTCCTAAAATGTTCATGTGTATTTTGTCATAAAATCAGAAAATAGTTTTGGAAAAGACCTTGAAAAGTACTTTAGTTCATTTTTCTCTGCAAGATAGATCCAAGGCAGGATCCTGCAACCCCTTTGATATAGGTTGCTGATCCCCTAGACCATCTAGACCTTTTCTTCGGTATCTCATAATTAAAACTGATGTCAAACTTTATTCTTCCATTGCAATCTAGAGCTGTAACTTCCCATCTCCATAACAGAAGAAGGCAGTTTTGTTGCCTTTCTTTCTCTTACAGCTACTTCTAGTAAAATTTCATTATAAAATGCGTACCTTTCCTTCTTTTTGCTTCTATAAAACAAATTGCTACAAACATATTACTACTTCCTTCAGTATTTTCTCCTAGATTATGTTTTTTAGCACTGACATTAGTGTTTGCTGTATGATCTCCATTTAATAAATGTCTTCTGTAGACTCTGTGCTCTGTCTGAGGCCTTGCCACTTCTGACTAGAGTGGAAAGATTGCTTTACAAGTCTTACTGTCAACTCTCCTCCTCTTTCTATACATCTTCATTTGATACTTACCTTTTTTGAAACAGCACATCACTGTTGACCTGTTCTTGAATTCACAGCTTGCTTTAGCTACCATGTCTTCTTCAGCAGATCTACTTAATCAGTTCTTTCTCACCTGGCAGCTGCAGGATTGATTATTCTTATCCAGATGTAACCTTCACATTAGTTTTATTTCACCAGATCTGTTCTCCAGTTGTTCATAAGCTGATAGATGGAACAGTGTATTTAAAAACAGTGAGCTTGTAGCTTTTTCTTGCTCTTTAGATTCTTGTAGATAGGTGGCTTTATTTATTTGGGGGGGCCTAGTGCAAAGTTAACATCAGAAATGAGTAATTTTGAGATGGAATTTTCTCTCTGAAGAGTGTAACAAACACATGCAGAAGCCACAGCATATTTTTTTTTTTTTTAGAATTTGTGAAGCTTACAGTTTGCTCTCGTTTTCGATTGCTTGTTCCCTCTAATTTACTCACCTTGGGAACTAGACTAGAATGTATGGATACTTAAGAGACAGAGTATTTTCAATGCAGTGCTTTCTCAGAGCTAAAGGAAGACAATGTTCTCCATGGTGTGCCTGGGAGTTCTGGTTATCCAGAACTACTTCTCCAAGACTTTCCTTGAAGGATTTTTCTTTTCTGACTTGTGGTCATGTATTTTTATGTATTATATATAAAGAAATGTATTCTTTTCACCATCTGAAAATAAAATGTTACTATATTGGGTGCAAGAGGGCAAAAAGGCTCCTCTGAATGAGCAAAAGTATTAAATTCCCTCCCATGTTGTGACAAATGCTATTTAAGTGGGTCTGTTTTCCTTTCCAGAAGCAATTATTTAGAGTAATAAACTATATCTGTAGAAGACTATAAACCTTCACACAAACCTAGCTATTTTCTCTCTTGCCTGTCAATTTACAGTTTCTGCTGCTCAAAGAGCAGTTCCATTTGTCTCATTCATCCTGTGAGGACAGAGGGCCTACCAGCAAGGATGCCCAGAATGGGCATCGTTAAGACTCAGAGAACCAACAGCACTTTTTCACTGCAGAGATGAGGGATGTCCGCTCTGTGATTTGCTTGCCTTAGAGATGGTTGTGCATGTAACTCTTACCTGAGCTCTTTATTTGTGTTTCTCTCCTGACCCAACAAAAAGAGGCCTAAATTTTCTTCGTCAGAAAAAAAAGAACCCTAGAAAATCCATCTGGTATTAGGATGAAGTGGTGAGGAGTGTTTAACTGAAAAAGTGTGAAAAGTGCTGAGCAGGGGAAGCTACTAACAGCATCTGGGAAAAAATGACAAAATCCTTTCATATAGCTTTGTCCAGTTTTATCTGCTAAGGAAAAGATTCACATACAATTCATGAAATCAAACAAGACAATCCCATTCTGCCTGGTTGGTGTTCAAGGTGCTCATGCTGACTAAAAAGGTGTGAGTTGGTTGTAACATTTACATCCACAGGGTCTTGTCCAGTATAAGAAGGATAATTTCACCAAAAATTATATTTTCACTCAAAAAGATCTCATTTTCACTCAAACCTTTGAAAATATTTCTTTTCAGCAGATGGACCTCAACTGTAAAAATGAAAGTACAGCCACAGAAAGACCAAGGAAAAGTATTTTCCCTGCCAAATTTCATCTATACTTAGATAGGATAGAATGGCTATAAAATGTATTTCATTTCTAGATACCATTATGGATGTTTAAATTTGTGCTAGCTATTTATGAGTCATGAGAAGCCTAGACTGTGGTAGGATGTATGGAGTGCAAGAATAAAACAGGACACTCCTCTCCCTTCAGAGTTATCGGCCTGTAAGACATGATGTGTATTAACTAATACATGGAGTACTGGTGAGGTAGAAGGGAGGAACAGAAAAGAAGGTAGAAGGGAAAAATATCAACATATGTGACACCACCACCAAACCTCACAACCTTAGCAGATGTCTTAGAATTTTTGACTGTTGCAATTTAGCCAAATTATTATCTGAAAGTAAGTGGATATCTGAAAATATCAGTTTCTAGACTTAGAGTCATATAAAGAAGTTTGTAATACAACCAGGAAATGAGAAAATAAACATCCATAACTCACTGAATTAAATTAAAAAGCATCAGGTTGGACTCAGTGATCCTTATGGGTCCCTTCCAACTTGAGATATTCTATGATACATTGTTTATTAAAGAAGCCCTCACATTAAGCTAAGAAAAAAATATATTTCTGGGCAAAGAAATAAATGCTTGTGTTGGAATGGAACAAATAGGTAAGAGTTTCAGTTTCTTACTACTGGGAAATGACTTGCCTATAATGTGCCCTGAAATCAAAATATGAAAAGAAAAGACTTCCTTTGGCAGGTCTTAAGCCCGTATGTTAGTCTACATTCAATAAACATGAGCGACTGAAATACACATATTTTGAAAACATTCTATCTATTGTAGTATTCCTCATAGCAACACCACATTTTAAGAGTTTGTATTGTTAACTTCCATTCATTTCAACTTAGCAGAGTAAAATTTCTTCTGTTACGGAATCCCAGAAATAAAGAAACTAATTTATTTCCCATTTTATTCCCTCTAAGAAAAACGAAAGTAAAAGGCACTTAGAATCTGGGAAAGGCATAAAGAGGAGTAAATATGTAAATAATCCTGAAAAACTGGAATAATCAAAAATGAGTGGAAAGAAGGAGGTGAAAAATACAGAAATCCCTTGATGAAGGGCCAAAGGAAAATAATTTATACATGTTGCTTGGTGAAAAAGGCATTGTCTTTTGCTCCAATTTTTGCTGTTAAGTCCTGTTAGTTTTTGTCTATTCTGTTCCTGCAGTTTTCCTGAGTATTAATGAAATTCTTAATAAACTCAGAAGTTGAGTTCTTAATACAGTTTAGTACAAGGGAGTCAAAGGGCCAAAATCTTCACTCTTCATTGCATCAGTAAATGCAAAACACAATTATCAGGTAGAGTTACTGATTTCCTGTTAAACTTGTGGAGTGTATGGGGCAAATTCTGGACACTGGATTTTCATTTTCATGGTACATTTGCTGTGATTATTATTTCATATAAATGCACTTTTAATTCTAACACCTTTTTTTTTACTTCCCTGCTAAGTGGCATCCTCTTACAGGGGTGGAAGTTACTGAAATAGTTAAATACATTTTTCTAGGAATAAGCAATATAACAATTGTGATATATTTCCTTGCATTTGACTGTTTTTTACAAAATGTCTGTGCTTTTACACTATTTCTTTCTTTCATCTTGTTCATACTGCCATTTGCTGGGTTTCCATTGAGTTCCACAAGAGGGCCTTTTAATGCCAACTGCATGGCAACTTTATGATTTACAGATGTCTTAGTTCTTTATTACTTCAGGATCAATCAATGATAGCACGATTATAATAATGTATATCACCTACACATTGTCACAGGATAAGTATTCTGTGTATGCAAATCTATTTACTTGCCAAGAGCTAGTAGAATCTCCTAGTTACTTCCTTTTTTTTTCTTTTTTTTTCACCCACCCCCAGAAAACAACAACAATACTTATAAGCTGTTTCTTTCATTACATTTGCTAGATGATACATGCTACAAAATAGACTACAAAAAACAGAATCTCTTTTGACAGTGAATTGACCCTTTGGTAACAGCATGGCTACCCTGCCACTTCTCAGCATGATGATTCTAAGTTGGCATATGATGTATGTGAGTTTTATGATTTCTGAAGAGATGTACCTCCTACCTCAGGGTTTATAATATGTATTACAAGAGCAAAGGGTTTAATTGTAACTCACCTCAGTCATATTTAAACTGGGGTAATACAATTTGAATGACATCAGCAAAATGTCTTAATAATGATGTAGAATTCATGTTTATTGCAGTGTGAATTAAGGAAGGTAATGACTGGAAAACTAGGGGCTTGGGTTTATTTAGTTGGTTTATTTTTATTCTAACAAATATTGATAAAACAATTAATAATTTTCAAGATAGTATGAGTCTTACAGTGTCTTCTCTATCCTTTTGTAGCCCAACATTGCATAATGGTATTGAAGTACAGTATTAAAATGTGATGGAAGTTGCAAAAAAATCAAACTATGCAGCTTCATTAGGAAGGGCTTTTGTATTCTAAAGAGGATGTTTGATACGGAAGAAGGCAGACAGGCTGAATACACAGTAAAACAAGATTATAAATTGCTTTGAGAAAATATACTGTTCTTTCATATGTTAGTGTACAAGTCACATTAAACCATCACTCTGTACAGTCTGCAGAAGTTGTCAAAGCAAAGACACCAGAAAAAAAGTGAAGTGACTTCCTCACTATGACTTTATGCAATGACTTACTCGTAATACTGCAAATTCAGGCAATATCCTTTCTAACATTACAAGAAGAGAAGCAAAGATTCAGAACTCAAATGCTAAGCATCCAGTCTCCCTAAGTTTGAATTTTAAATTGATTCGTTACATAAGATTTTCTTGTAATGTTTGCCCCTCTAGGTCTATAGCTGTATTTCTGGGGAAACGGATCATCCCACATCTGCTTACTGCAGGTCTGTGACACCTTTTCCTGTAGCATATGTTGTGAGTTACCCCTGTAGACAAGATACTGAGCCAGATGGACAGGTCTTGTACAAAATTGTAGTTTGTGTGGGGATGTGCAGAAACTTCAGAGGTGATTTTTGTCATGCCAAGTATTACTGCAAATATTCCTCTGTAGAATCTTTCTTAGGTAAAGTGTGATAACAGTGTTTTCTCCTAATGACTTTGAGTGCATGCACATTTTCTTTTCCCCTACAATGACAAGCAACAATTTCTTTCTAACTTTTGTCCTGGTGCCATTTTTTACTGTGCTGCTCAAATAGTGGTGTTGAATGTTCAGTCTATTGATTCAGTTGAATTTTATGTGCATTTTTAAAAAACATCTGCAGGTCTGTTTTCTCATAAATTGGTCGAAAATGTGCATCTGTCCATTTACTTAGGAATTGCTACTGAAAGTTAGAAAAGTTCTTATGTCTAAAATAAGATAAATGCTTTGAAAACCCTCATAATGTGTTTTTTTATGAACAGAGATTAGCTGGCACTAGTACTTCTTGTATATAGGTGTTATGGCGATGAGAAACTGGACTGCTTGGTTTAAGCAAATGATTTATTTGAACTCACAGGTTTAACTGTAAGGCCCAAGCAAACCATGTAATTGATGCCTAATTATGTTACTAATCAGGTTTTTACGGATACAGTGGAAGAATGCACTATTACAACTTAAAAGCAAGAATATACTATAACAAAGTAGAAAGTGTGCTAAATATTATACGTGTTAGTTAATCACCCGAATTTGCAAACTTACAGAATGATAAATATTTGCTTACCACTCCAGCTAAGCACTCTCAGTCTTAGAAAAATCATCTTGTCCAATGTCCTGGCCAAGGGGGGTCTCCATACAGAAGAGCATCAGAGAGGCAGCTCCCAAAATCTAAGCTAAACTTGAGCACTTTTATCCCCTGGTTTATGTGACTGATTATACAGTTTGAATACACAGAGTAGTGGATGAAACCCTCCATGTAATTGTGGTACAATTATGCCCAACTGGATTATGCCATCTGGAGACACAAATGTTGCTTTGTCAGCTGAAACCACCAGGTTCTGCTTATCTTACTTTCTCAGGAGGCTGAATAGTGGTTTGAATTGAGACTCAGGACAAACCATTTGTTGAGGAACTGCAAGCCTCAGCTCAGGTTCCAGTCTGTGTGGTGCAGCATTGCCCTGTTTGGCCTGGAGCTTATGTACAACTCAAGGCTGAGCCATCTACACAACTTCCCGTGTGTCATCTCTACATAGATAAGGCCATAGACAGGCAAATCAAGGATGAGTCACCTGCACAACCTGCACAATTGCCTGCATGTATCAGATGATACTGAAACTTGCTTATGAGCTATGAGCCAGAAAATCCATACCACTGTAAGATATAAGCATTTATTAGTTAACTTCTTTGACTGACTTTCCATAGAAAAGAATACAGAAGTAGTCTTGAGAATGTACCAAGTTCAGTAACTATAGATTTTCATCCATAAAATATTGTGTATAAATATATATGGACAGATATCTATATTTTTGTTTGTATTTATGTCTGCATACATACATACAGATAATATGAAGTCTATACACTGTTCATCTTGTTGATGACTACTGGTACCTGGTGCCTTGATTTTAAGAGCGCTCTGTAGTCTCTGAAGAGTTGATCCCACAGAGTATGTCACACTAGGTAACAAATCCACATTTTAGGCTTGGGAATTTTGGAAACACTGATTCAAAACAGATAGATACACCAATTTAGTTTAGTTTCTTCTACTTTATATACATAAAAGTATCTTCTGAAGAGGCTGCACTTCTATTTTATGTTTCTTCAAGCCTTCTCATCTAATTGATACAACTTCAGGGATGTCAGTTCAAGGCAGTCTTTGTATTGTATTTCATCACTTTGCCTTCAAAAAATGGCAGCTTCTAAGTGAAAAATATAAGTGCCAGTATTAAATACAGGACACTCTTTTCTCAGTGCTGCAGTTGTCATATAACTCTACTAAGAATCCAGTTTCACTAAGATACCACAGGGTAAAAAAGTCGGAGACTGTGCTGTAAACCCAAGTTTATCATGAGCCTCCTTTTTCACTCATCTGCAGTTGTTTATGTTGCAGCTACTCAGATCCCCATTGTAAAAGCCTCCTCTTTTTTTAATAAGCTATGTTACCACAACAAAAACTATCAGGCAGTAGCATATACAGAGGGAAGGCAACAAGAAGAAAACATGCTTTTAATTCTTCAATATTTTATCTTAAAAACTCCAAGCACAGTCAAATGTATCAATAAAATCTAGCTCAAATACTGCAAAAAGTTCTTTTTTTTTTTTTTTTTTTAATGCAACAATCAAAACAGTGTCAATACTGAGGTGAGCTGACATTGAAATGTATTGAAAGCCTTGTGAATACCAATCTTTTCATATAGGGGGTCTCTTTAAAAAATAGTTTCTATCAAAGATTCAATTTGAAGTCTTCCTTTTGCTTTGAATTATACAGAAGGCATCTTTGAAGAATATGTCCTGCTTTGCATCATTCAAACTCATAATACAAGAGAAAATTTTTCTTTTCATCTGACCCGATGGGAGATGCTGTACATCCCCAGTGTATATGGTACTGATACAGCAGATGACACATAAATGAAGTGACATCATTCACAAATAGTGGTTAAATACTTCCTAGGAACTCACAAAATACTTCTGCTGAAAATGAAAATGGAAACTATACAATAATAGAAGCTGTCAGGCTCCCTAATTCTTCTGATTACACTTTTTTTTTTTTTTCCATGAACATGTTATTGCTGCATCTTATCTTTTTACAGTAGATTAAATATTAACTGTGTTGTTTATTGGTATAGGTGATTGATTGATTTATGCCTAAAGAAGTGAAATCTTGTTATTGTTCTGAAGAATATCTATTGTATCTTGTTTTTTTAGTGGCCTTTCATATAAGGACATTTTATAGCGATACTTTGAAGAAATTAACCTAATATACCTATGCACTGTATTTTTATGGTAATTTCACAGATAGGTAAACTGGTAGCAGAGGAGGGCAAGGGCAGTAACAGGTATGGATATCCTTCAATATCCTATGGAAGTCCTGATTATTGGACACTCTCTAGCCCTTAGATTCAGCCACCCCTATGGTTTTCCATGAAAGCAAACCACTTGTCACACCCATGACCTGAAAATAGCATTAATTGCAGAGTCTCTGTGAGATAGTGACATAACTTCTAACTAACTTCAAACAGTATTTACCTTAAGAAAAAGAAAATGACTGCATCTTTGGTGTGGATAACAATTCTTCATTTTGAACTTTTCAAAAAGGCTGCATTCTCATTTGTTTTTTTCTTTACTGCATTTAGTTCTGCTATGCAGATGGAAGTGTGCAGTACCAAAGAGAGGTAGGTGGTTTTTTGACAATGAATTAAAGTTTTTCTATATTCAAAGTTGTTTATTTGAAGTATGGTAAACAGTTTACCTGAACATGTGAGGAGAGTAATTCCTCCACCCTGAACTTTGGTATACTAAACTTGTGTTTCCAGTAGAAGTGCAATAAATGCCATGTCTTTTGGCACTAGCTGTTAACATAGATGTTTTCTATGTGGCATCTTAGGTCATAGATTTCCTGTGAGCAATTCTTTGTACTTGCAGTGGGTAATAGATTGAGCTGTAAGTAGAATACAGTGTCTGGTACCATCTGTGCTGACATGCTGCATATTTCTAGGCCACACATATATGTAAAAAATACACATTTTTTCTCCAATTACAGTTCAGTATTGGACCTTTGAAGGAAATACCCACTGCATTGTTAGTCACAATAATATCAAGAGAAAAAAGAGCACGCATCACTCCAAGACTAAAGGAGGAAAGGGGAGTATAAGAGATTTATTGACAATAAAAAAAATCTAGCATAAAACTTCTTTTACTCAGCTCAGGTCTCAAATCTTCTTTTGAAGGAAGAGGAATAGGAATAACACAAAGCAGAAAGCCCTTTTTATTTCTATGACAATGAGGATGACAGGGTGATTGTTTCCATGACCATTGCCCACTTCTTTACAGCCATTCTGCCAAGAACTCTTGTGTGACAATTATAAATTCCCTGAGATGCCCTGGACTTGCTCTCATCATTTTGTCTCTGAATACTAATTCATTATGCTGTTTTATTAACAGTTTCTGAATTTTTAACTGCTTTGGTGGACATGTACCATTGCCTTTCTTATTTAGTCAACAAAAGATTCAAGATGACTTATACCTTCATCCGATAGGTGAATCTTAATACACAACAATTACAGATTAAAGCATCTTTTCTAGGTATATGAACTTTAAATATGGATGAAATTTAAATAAATTTAAACTTAAACTGTTAAAAATATGGATTTTGAATGTATCTGGAAATTTCTGAGATTTTAATTCATTTTATATATATGTCTTGTAGTCAAATAATGTTTTATTTTATTTTTATAGTTCATTTTAATTGAATTTATTATCTTTGATTTTACTTACACATTTAAATGTATGGTCAGAAGATAAAACTTTACCTTTAGCATAAGAATTAAACTCTGACATTTGGGGAGCGTCTATGCAACAAACAGAAACTTTTTTTGGAAAAAGTATGTTGTCCTCAGTAGAGTCAATAGAGTCTGCCAGTCAAACAAACTTCTCAATTGCACAAGAGGAGCTTTATAATACCAAGTTTATCTCTTGGTACTTCTTTCTTACAGAGTGTCTAACACAGAAGCAGGACTTAAAGCTTCTACTTACAAAGTACTTAAGTGTGTACATAACTTAAAGCTTATGAATACTTCCATTGAGTTCAGCAGGGCCATTTACATGTTTTATGCTGTGTGTCTGATTAAGTGCATTATGAAATCAGACCCTTGCTTGCACTAGGGTACATACCATGATGTTGCTCTAACTCAAACAGAAACTTAACCAGAAATGGACATACTGTGTTTTGCTTTGTCTCTTTCCATAGCTGAAAAACTGATGATTTAAGTCTCCTTTGAAAAACAGCAATTTAATTTTTGAAGGAGGCACATTACAGGAACTCAAACCTCTGCTTTGTTCTCCCTTACCTATTTGAGTACGCGTGTGAAATAAACTATTTGGGTTAATTATTAAATGCCTTTTTTTTTAATAATTAGCTCTTCTCTTCCTTGTCTTCTATTGGGTAACCGGGTTTTTTGTCTTTCTGTTAAAGTATGTCTCTATTTCATGTGTCAGGCACCAGGTAGTAAATTGGAAACATTCTGTGCTTCTAAGATAAAATGGTTTTAATTAAGAAATCTTTCTGAGTGATGCTGAATTACCCTTCTAGTCAGCAGAATTCAAACAAGTTTCACAATGCCTTTTCTAAAATGATTCCTGTACAATCCAGGCTGCTAAGCCAAAGTTCCATGCTCGTCTTTACTTACTCATATCTGGGTCACTGCAATGTATAGGCAACATTTACTCTAAATTAAATAATTCCTGAGATAATGAGAAATTCTACACAAGTTGTCATGGCTATATTTTATGATTTGCTAAATTGAAAACGAGGCAAGAGCTGCAATGGCGAGTGAAGCAAAACGTTTTAATGTATGAGGAATTGTCTTTTGTGTACTTGGTAGCCATTTATACTGTATGTGAAGTTTTTGTTGTGTTTGGTTTCTCACAATTAAAACATAAACAAACGTGGACATAAATCATACAAGAAATTAAATGAAACTGAAAAAAAGCCTAGATAGTGCTCACTGTGATGACAGAGCACTTTCATTACACTATTGCAAAACTTTCAAAAGTGATTTACATTTGTCTTCAGGTAGTGTCAATAAGTAGTTTATACAAAGGAAAAAACCCAACCTGTAAGTGCCTATAGAATCAAACTTATCAACAATAAATGTGTGGTGATAAGGTGTATGATTTTGAACATTATGCAGCAGGAAAATTCATAGTTGGATGTACAAATAAACCAAATTAATTCTTTTATATGAAAAAAACTAATAGTGCATACATTAAAAATATTAGCAGTGAGCAAGGTTTATACATTCCTGGTAAGAGTCCTTATTAGGTAATAGTTACCCCTAGAATGAATTTGGACCAAACTATTTCTTCTGTTGTACTATACGTAATAATTTATCTTTCTTGGCAAAAACTCTTCTTTCCATGCATATAGCTTCTTTTAAGTTTTTTTTCCTCTGGGGTAGTAACAGGGGAGATGATTTATTTCCCAACTAATGTCAGCATCCATGAAAGAAAAGGTACTCAATTATTTCTCCTTATTTTGCATAGTATTAACATTGCTCAAATTTTTATTGACTTTTTGTTAACAAGATACTCACACAGCTCTGCATCCCTATTACCGACCATTAAACATTTGAAAGTGCCTGGCTAAAAAGGAAAAATTTTCCATAGAAAAAGCCTTTAATTTCTTTCTTTGAATATCAGATTTTAAATAATTTATGTGTACAAATGAATAATTGTCTAGCTCATTCAACACAAAAACTATTTCTTAAGCAAATACTAGGATGTTCTATATTCCTGAAAGATCCATGCCAGACATAAAAATGTCAAGAACTATCCACAGGGAATTTTCTTCAACTTTATTCTAAATTGCAATTGCTCTGTAATGCTCTCCTGTGCTCAGGAATGATAGATCCTTTTTAGATAACACTACAATGTTTTCTTTTGAAAAACTTTCGCATGAATTAATGTTAAAATGCATCAAGTCAGAAGCGCTTCTTTAATAGACCATTATTGAGAGTGTTAGGTCTTTCTAGATGGACTGTGCCTAAAGTGAACTAATTGGCCTAAAGGACTTGTGCCCAGGTTGTATAAACTGAATCTCCCTCCTTCCTTCCTTCCTTCCTTCCTTCCTTCCTTCCTTCCTTCCTTCCTCCCTTCCTTCCCCTTACAGGCAAAAGATCAGAAACTGAACCCAATATCCCTATAGACTTACCTCTCTGGCATTACTGGCACAAAATGTTATTGCTGTAGTGACACTGAAAAATATAAAATGAAGATAATTTAGCATTTGTAATCTACCCTTGGGGTCAGTTGTATCAGGCTACATTAGTCTGATATTTCTATAAATGATGGTGACATGTATTATAGGACACATTTTCAGGTTAAAAAAAAATGTATTGTTCTTTATTTGAAAAATAATTTTGTAATGTGATGTGGGGTGATTGATTTACTTGAGCTTATTATAGAATAGGAGTGTTCAAGGAAGCGCTTTCTACTCCATATCTTACAATTTATCCAGCACAGACAATACATTGAGAGTCCACACTACTTTGCTAGGAACACTCTGAAGTGTTTTAGTTATTGTGAGACTATAGCAGTTATTAGCCCTTGCATGGAAGGGAGTTGTAGTCTTATAGATGGATCAAAGCTATGATAAACATAGCTTTTTAAAGTGACAATTCTTGTCTGAATAGAAAGAACGTGTTTCAAAAAATATATACCACAGTGTTCTTGCAGTAGGAATGATAGCAAACATGTACAGTGAAAGCTATTTTTAAAAATGGCAGTGTGAGGTAAATGGAATGGTGATTCAACATTTAACCATTTAGTGTAATTTTGCCACTTACTTCACTGAGTACTTATTTACTTAGAGCCAGTTTAGCTTTACCAAAGTGTTGGTTTTCTTAATTTGTCTCTAATTAGTTTTAACTCACTGTAAATTATCTATAAATTCTCTTTAAACAGAATCAATTATATTTTAAAGAATAAACATGGAACGGAGTATTGTATTCTATAAATACAAGATGAATGTAAACAAAATGAGAATCAAACAAAAAGGATTCATTTTTTAACACAGAAAATATATTATCTGGTATCTGTCTAGTAAATGAGGGATTTTCCCAATCAACTTCACATTGATTTTCAGATATTGTGCATATATAGATAATGATACAGATAATGCACCTACAGAATGTAGGTGCTATTGGAGATTAAAGAAGAAAAAGTATTCTTTATCTTATAGTGCTTCTTTCAAAAGCTTGCCTCCCTTAAAAAATGTCTCCTGTGGTATGCACCCAATTGAATAGACTCTAGCTATGGAGACATCCCAATTATCTTCTTATTAAAGAGGTAAAGAACATATGAAAATAAGTAATGGGATGTTATTTTGAGGACCTTTGCCTTGTTGCTATTGGAAGTCTTGAACAATCTTTTCCTGGGATTTACAAACTGATTTTGGATGTTAGCACTGTGTGGTTAGGAAAAAAAGTAGTACAACAACATAGGAAAAATGATGAAGAGTTGCATGCTAAAGACTTCAATAAAATAAGTTTAGAAATTTTGCCTGGCACCCCAAATCCTTGGCTTGCAGAATTCTGACTTCACCCCTGTTAACTAAGAAACCTTTCACAGAAAAAAATGTCACTCTACGTAAGACCAGAAAGCCTTTACTTCCTTTTCATAACAAAGCCTAAGCAAGAAGTGTGATGAACTGATATTAAACAATGTTTTTTGATTAAATTTCTTTGCTTATCATTCATTTTTAAGTTGTAAGAAATGACACCATTGATTCATATTTCCCTGAGAATCTCCTGGCATAATGCAGACTTCTCTGATGCACAGCCCCATTTATACACTGGGAATCAAGCCCAATACCTTATTATAAGTCCTTATTGTTAAATTAGGGAATAGTTTCAAGTTACCTATTTTCTGGCTTGTCAGAAAGTTGGACAAAATCATTACTAAAATAATGTTGACACTGAAATTATTAACTGCTGTTTTGGTTGTCTGATTATTGAGGAAAATCTTCAAGAGTTTTGCTTTGACTTCCTCATTGCTATGGTAGGACTGATGAATTTAAATGCAGAAGATGGTGGTTCAGGCTGGCTAAATTTGCAAGGTGTTTATAAACCATTTACAAAGTATTTTGACATCATCAGTTATGATGTTCTATTCCAGAGATTCACTAAAAGGGTGTTCCTGAATATTTAACAGCTAAACTTTCTTCTCTTCAAGTAAGCAAGTAAGACTTTTTTAAGACTGGTTTAAAAACTATGGATGATTTGCTGTTATACTATTGCAGATTTCAGTGAACTTACCTTCCCAAATGCCAAGTCTGTGTTACAGAAAGAATTAATGTACGTTTACCTATAAGTCACTAACATGTATACAGGAACATTAAAGCAAGGTCACGTAATAAAAACCAACAACTCTTAATAGAAAACTTCTAACCTTTTCTGCCTAAATTTTCCAGTGGTCTATGTTGATGGATCAGTTAATCACGTAGGGAAAGGAAATGTGGGCTTGGAAGACCTTAGCTGTACCTTTTATTCTCCCTGTGGCATATGCACATGATGGGATACCATTTGTGGAAGAATCATTCTAACAGGCATGTTAGGAAATTTCCTCTCCAGAGCAAACAGAGAATCTTAGCATTCCTCTGCATTAGGGTTTTTACAGAACACTGCAAAGAAAGAAGAATAAGCTTCTAATTTATGGTAATCACAGTGTGATCTGGGGCTACATCTTTACCTGAGAATATTCCAGGTGTGATACTATCTTTTAAAGCCTGACTGATCACTTACAGAATTTGGCAGCTGATCCCAAAGTACTTTCAGGATACAAGCCAGGAGTACTCGTATTCCAGTAGCATTTCTTCTGGGTGTAAGCCAATTTCACCATTATTTGTTCATTTTCCAAATGTTATGAGCCTAGGACTGTGCACATGGGCTTATGGAGCGAACATATTAAGGATGTCATATGTTTTACAAAAGGCCTATTTTAATAATTTTTTCAGGAGAATTTAAAATTGGAATAGTAGTTATATACATGTATATGTATACCTCGGCATACATATACATTTTTTTTCTTTCCAAATGTAGATTTAGAGGCTTTAGTTATCAAATATAGGACAGGATTAGTGGAACTTACAATCTTTTGCATATAGTTTATAGTAACTTTCTTTTTTTTTTTTATGTAAAAAAGAGCAGTTAGGGAGTATATTAGAATTTTCCAGGGTTAAAAGCCACTGTGTGATTGCTATTAAAAAGCTAAAAATGTGGCCTTTTTCCAGTGAAAAGAGCACACATTTTCATCTCTGTAAATGAGATTTGCCTGTAAAATGAGACCTTTTTTTGTCTGAGAAAATTTGTCACAGCCACAGAAGTTAACATCATCCTCAGTGAATCTTGGTTGATGTGTTTCATTTTTGTGTATATAAGAAGTTAAGAAGATTTTCCTACTGTCTAGCCAATTTAAAATTAAGATGGCATGTATCTGAAGCTGTTTAGGACTTTGAATGCTAAAGAGAGTCCTAGGAGATAGATTAGTGGGCAGGTAAGGTAGTCAAAGGTACATGGCAAATTCATTTATCACATGGTTGTGTAATTTATCACCTGGTGATTCAATTTATCATATGTCTCACCTCTACAAAAGTGTTTTAAGTACTTGTATGTATAAGGCAGTGGGAGTGGTCTGTCTGAGTAAGGGGAATTCTTTATTCTATATCCATTCAGATGTTTTCCTATATTTCTGGAAGATTTCCTTCAAAGTAGAGTTACGACTGTGTTGGTTTTAAGTGAATGTAAACTACATTATTTTGGAACAAGTTGATGAAGAAATCCTCATTGTTGAACAATGAAACAAGTTTGTTTTTTTTTTTTTTTTTTCCTATCTGCCATCTGGTATCTGTGCTCTCATTTGAAAAATTAACCATCCACAGAATAGTTGTTTGACAGTTCCAATAATTAAGTTCTTACTCTGAGGCTTGGTGTTTTATCTTTTTGAAGATAAAACCACAAAATACAAATGAAGACATGAAAGTAAAACTGATAGATCCATAAATGCTGAAAAAAAGTAGAAATTAAAATATTCTGCACAGAAATGTATCTCACTATTTCTTCCAAGATACAACCATGCAAAGGTTAATGTAAAGCTAGAGGCATGAGGCATGTTTCTTTGTAAGTAAATTTTCCATTGTTCTAGTTGATGGAAAGAGGAGAAAGGCAGTTGTTACGTAAAAGGCAAGCAGTTGAGTTACATATTCTGTGCTGACTGTGAAGGACCGGTAAACAGATCTATACATTAAATCTGTTATTATTAGCCAATGAATTTTAGAAGAAAGCATTTGAAATATGTAACATTTGAAATATGTAGAAATTAAAAAAAATATACAGAAGAGTAATTAAAAAAAAAAGGTTTTATAAGGGCAATATAGAAGATTAGGGAAGCTGAAAACAGAAAATTTTCCTAGTGGTTCATGTAATTCAAAATGCAATTCTGCCATTAGTCTTCTAAAATAACAGAGTTGACCCTGCACACTGTCCTAAGAGAAATATCAACACTTCTATTTAATCATACAGTTGCTCTTTGCCCATATGGGTATCTCAAGAAAATATTAAATTAGTACAACTCTGTGCTAGAAACATTTTGGTCTTTGATGGATGTATGGTGTTGCAGTAAGTTCTTGATTTATCTAGCCCAAATATCATATTGCAAAATAAGAACTACCAAAAAATTAAAGCTTTTCAAAGACTGAAAGTAATTGTATAATAAGCCTTTCATGGGTGGTATGCATGTAATTCTTCAAATAATACAACAAAATAAATAACAAATTCGACACACTAAATATCTAGATCAGGAATTAGTCAGTCTGAAAAAACTTCTACTAAAGACTGCCAAGAGCTCAGAAAATTAATGGAATTAATCACACATGCAGTGTGATTGACATGGAATCAAATACTTACAGTAAGACACTCACCTTAGCTATGAACAATTCATTCACATGGCAAACATCCATCTTACATCCAGTCAGAATCCAAGAATTGCAAGAAGAATTAATTGGAAACATCAACAAAATTGTCTTTAGCAGCATAAGCATCACTCTAAAATAACTGTGCTCATTTTAAAAATTTATTTCGATACAGTTTGGAACTGTTAATTTTTGAAACAGTCCTAGTCCTTTCTAGCACGTCATTGATCCATTTCTCTTAATTTTTCCTCTTCAGTCCATTTTCCTACACCACAAGTTGTTGGAACAGCGTTCTTCTCTTCTAAAACCGCTACCAAATATATTTTCTCTTCTTCCATTCACCTCTCATTTAAAATGTTACAAGGGAACATAGTTCCTCTATTCTTGCACCTTGACTTATTTTGTTAATGAGTGGAAGAAAGGTTATATACTTATTATTTAACTCTCACTAAACAGTCTAATCCTGGAAGACCCAGAATCCTTGAAAGTCTTTCTATGAAACATATGAAAAACAAGTTTGTTTTTTTTAACCATTGTTAATGAAATAAAAATTCAAGAAAATATTTCAAACTCAAGCATTTTTCAAGTGAACAACATGCTTCTCCTAGTGAATAAAAAGACCTGTGAGAGTGCTATAGACCTAGTTTTTCATTTTATTTTTTGCCATTGACATATGTGACTCTTTTCTGTACCTTGCAGTATATTTCCTTCCCTGAAAACAGCCAACAAAACAAAATAGATTAAAAAAATTGTTAAATACTTGGTTTTGTTCACAAAATGGAGAAATGTTACCTCCAGTTACAATTAGTTACAAAACCTGAAATCATGCTGACCTTGTCTACTTGAATTTTCACTATAAATTTTGAAGTAAATCCAGGCATAGTTTAGGAAAACAGAAAATCTTTGTCCTGAAAAAAAGAAAAAAATTACAATAACAATTTGAAGATTCAATTCTAGAGAACTCATTAGAAACAGTGAAGTAGCTACTGGTTTTCCACAACATGTAGCTGAATACATTCTCAAAACAAGAAAAATATATTAAAAAAATGTATATGATGATATTATTTTTAATCAGAATTGGGAATTTCATGCAATTTCATAGTCATAGGTTTTGTGGCTCTGCTCTATACATTCTTCTGAAGTGAAGCTAGTCCATGTTTATTATATTTTAAATTACTTGTATCATTAACAGAGCATTTATAACACATCATTGTAATCAAATATATAAGTAAGTCCTCTCATTACATAACTTTCTAGATTTTGAATGAAGATAAGGATTTTATGCAACAGGTGGACTTCAGAAACAAGAATTGTTGTCTAGAAAATACTAATATTTCAGTAGAGCGTTAAAGTTCTGTGATTCCTGCATTCAGATGGAGTTATTATATGCCTAAAAAAGAGTTAATTTAACAGTCTGCCTTTTTTTGAAACATTCATTGTCTCATTACGAAGTGAGAAAAAGCCAATGACATGTGTAGTCTGGCCTTAAACCAAGCCATAAACAGCATTAGATCAACAGGATGAGGAAATCTTTTTCTCCTTGGACATCAGTCTTAATTTCATTAATCAGATTTGGAGATACAATTTTGTTTGTCTGTGTCTGGATGGTTCAAAACTCAGCACTAAAGAAGAGACTAAGCAGATTTTTGATCAGAAAAATATGGAGTCATTATATGGACTTCACCCTTAGTAAGGCCATCTTTAATTAGCTCCTTTTTTCTGCAGGAAACTAAGAATTACATAATGTTATAATCTTACTAAAAATATGTGTGGGTATAAATGGTAACTGCTTCTTTTAGAAAATACTGCTAAGAAGAAATCTCAGAGTGTAGAAAACTTTATATTTTCAATTTTCTAACCGATAAAAAAAGTAAAAGTTATTACTACCATGTAATTACAGTATAATATCAATATTGGGGCTTGTGTCAATGTATCATAACATTAAGAAATGACATGCTTAACCTGCATACTGGTACAGAATGTTTCTTTTTTTCATCTTAAGCAAAATATATAAAATCCTTAATGCTTTTTCACACAAATTTAATCATTTAAAATTCAGTGAGTCAAAATACAGTATTAGTTTCACCAATGTGAATAAACACACTGCATAATCCTGTTTGAGAACTTGTTGTTAACACTCTGTTAAATGACAGAGAGTAGCAAAAGACTCAGTTACTGACACTACCTTTTATATATCAGTGAGGTTAGGCCAATGATGTTTCATACACTGTATAATATAGCCACTTAAAGCACCAGGAAGAAATCCATTATCAAAGGAGTAATTAAACACAGATGGTAATAGCTAAGTTACCTTTAAGTGCATTTCTACTCTACAAAGAGACTGCAAAAAATAGTATCACAGCATTTGTATGTTTACTGATTTCCACATTTATCTTGCTTTGTGAATTCCCTTGTGAAGAATTATATTTTTTGCAAAACTCAAAAATTAATCAGAAAACTTTGTTGTTTTTGTTTTGTTTATTTGTTTATTTCTAGGGAAGAGAGTTTGTTCTGTTTCCATGACCTCAGCAAGGGTAGCAATTGTGGGCAAAACTATGTTCTCAACAGTTTCATATAAATACTAACCTGCCTTTAGAAACTGAAGTCAAATAAAAGCCAGCAAATCCTGTTAAACTAATACACATGATCCTATATACACAAAGTTACATATGTGTATACAGTTATTGTGTTCATATACAGTGAGATCTTGACACCCTTCACAGTTACAGATAAGGCATAGATACTGAACGTGGTTGCAACATAATGGACACCTTTCTGACCCAACAGGAAAATGTCATATTTTTTCATTTTAGTGGGGCACCAGCTCACCAGTGACCACTCAAAAGATTTGAGTTCTTATGTCTAATTTAAAGGTGTTTCTTACATCAGGTATTACCATAACTTTTGAAAAGTTCATCTGCTAATTTTACTGTCTTGGGGATTATCCTGAAAGTAAGTACCAGACACTGAATAACAGCAGATCGCTATGTATATTGCTGTAGCGTTAAACCTTCAAACCAATCTGAAATCTTAGTTTTCTACTTCCAACAGTTTTTTTATTCCATCATATAACACAACCTCCTCTTACTTAGATTTTTCTTATTCCATAAACAAATTTAACTACTTATTTTTCTCTGACAGCAAGGAGCTGTACCCAGTGCATGCAAGGAAGGTCAAGGCTGTGTCGAAGAACAGGTGGACACAGGAACCTGAGAATACAACCTGCTGCGTTTTGAACACCTACATAACTAGGTATGAAAAACATCTTGCCTTTCTCCCTGCTATGAGCAGAAATCATGTGTATCACTTTCTTTTCTGCCTTGTAGCTCTGCCCTTTAACTTTTAGATTACCCAGATAGGCAGACCATATAGACAGCTGTCACTTTCACCAGTGTGACTCCATGCTAGGCTTCATTATCCAAGTCTATACTACTCCCTAAATGGGTTTCTTGATTCATGAGCCTAACAAATCACAGCTAACTTGTAAGTGAAGCATAAAGAAAAATAATCAACTTCTGAAGGCAGACATATTCTCTGTGGACAATTTGATGATAATAAATTTCTCAAAAGTCATTTTTGACTAAAGTGACTATGGACATGCTGCCAGCTAAAAATTGAAAGCTAATGGAAACAGTAATGAGATTTAGAGACATAAAAGAATTGCAGCTTGTTTTATTCCCTCCTGTAGTCCTTTATAAACTGGACTTTCTGATGTCTCTGTTACTGCCCATCAAGCTGTGATGAAGCATAATCTTGCTTGTGTTAAAAGGAGTCAATCTCAATGAGATATTTTCTATCTATGATGCTTCTTGGAAGATGTAATGAAGCTGAGAAAGACAACTTGCAAAGGGGAACAAACAAAACAACTCCTCTTAGAAAAGCATACAAGAAAACAAATTAAACTATGTTAGTTTTCAATGCTATTATTTAAGATATGGAAAGCTTGACTTTGAGAAATGAAGCTTTACTTGCAAAAGCAAACATCTTTCTAAATATTTCACTTAGACTTCACACCAATTTTTTAGCAAAAGTATGTTCACTAGAAAATTTTAATGCAATTCTGATAAAATATATATATATATATTTTGTCACTGAAAGATATGTTTGAATTCACAGGGACTAGCATGTCTTCACTAAGCAAGCCATTCTGATTTATTTCTTAATACTTAAAAGATTTACCATGTAGTCCTAAGGACACCTTTGTTACCACAAGAATATCTATTTTCTGAATCCCCAGCACCACCCACCCTGGCCTGCACAGTGTCCTGGCTGTTGTTTTTGTATTTCTGTGTAAGAAATTAGTAGTATACCATGGTTTGTGACTAAATGGACCATGAGTAAAGAAAATATTTATTATCATTTATAGTTCAAACGTGACGTAACACGGTGTTACACTTTTGCATCTTTCTGTTCATGTGGTCCTTTCATGCTAGAGTTGTACTGATTGTACTGACATAAAGTACAGTCAAAAAGAATAATACTGTCATGTATGGAATATATTCCTTAAAATCCATGCAGGATCTAGGTTCAAGTACTCAGGTAATATTATACATATAATACATAATATGACATATAATAATATCTAATAATACAATGTCTAATATAACATATCTGTGTATAAGAAATTCCCACTAATTACAATAATTTAAATTGGCTAAATGTTGTAAGTGGCATAAGCCATCTTTAGCTTTTAACATACTTAAGTATGTTGAAGGGTAAATTTATTGTATTCGGTTGTATTAATGAAACTTATGTCTTCACAGGGAAATCGACTGTAAATATGGAGGATTGTGATAAGCCTTTAAAACCCCTGATACTAATCTAATTATACAAAACAGATTATTCCAATCCAAATGCCTTGCTTTTAGACCTGTTCTTGATTCCTATATTATGATAACATGACATATTATCTGCTAAATGCAGACTTTAGAGAATGTGTACAAAACCTAAAGGCTGGGGAAAAAAAGGTTCAATATAGATGGAAAAGTTCCATGGTGACCTCATTGAAACAGAACCAATAAGAGCAAAGATATTGCACAGCATGAACAACAGTGTTATATAAATCTAAGATCTGTGCAGCTCTCAGAAGTAGATCCATCTAAGGATTTATGGCTTTGATCAGAGGTGAATCATCATGCAGCCTTCTGAATGTAGATTATTTTGTGTGGACCCTGAATCTATCCATGTGTGGTTTTGAGGATTGTGGATATGTTCACATGAACTACTGCTTCTATGATGAAGCACATGTCCAGTTTAATCATTCATTCACTCATTCAGTATTCAGCAAGACACATACAAGCAAAAAGCTGAAAACCCAGACAGTGAAATCTGAAGAAAGAACATGCCTTGAAGCGAGTCAATTAATTTAAATACGTAGCCCCAACTTTTTGTCTGAGTATGCCTCACTGCTATGGTGGAAGTTGAGGTTATGTAGAAGATCAGGTACAATGTGTCATTTTATGTTTGCATATAAAATAACTCTAAGAGGACACAAGAAAAATGTGTGGTATTTGGGTCACGTCTTCATTCCACCATTAGATTATTTGGGGTCTATAGACATAGCAATACCATTTTCTAGTCACTGAATCGAATCCGTTTCTACTATTGTCAGTAAAACGTAATGTTAATTTTGAAATCCCCAGAAATCCATGGTGATGCAATACTTTAGGAATCTCTCTTATACATATCAATAACTTATATAAAGTCAATTTGTCCATAAGAGAGATATGCAAAAGTCAATAGAATTTAATTATACTTCTGTATAATTAAGGTGTGCAGAATTTTTCAGCAACTTTGGTCTATTTAAAATTGTATTCATGCTACAGGATTTTAGAGTCTAACAAAAAATTGAAGAACTAATTTTGTGCCAGATTATTTAGCGTTCCACAGAAATTACTCTAAGTTGCATTAATGTTCTCTACAACTTTCTTTTTAATTCACATTCAATTCTAAAGCATCTTCCAGAAAAAAAATAAAAACCCACTGCTTTTGACAATAGAAGCAATGGAAAAGTTCCTGAGAAGGAACTCCTTTGGAGCTGGAGAAAAAGAAAATATGCATCCATCTGAATACAAAGAATCAGAAGAGAGTTATAAATGTTCAGGATTGCTGTTCCCCTTTCTCAACTGCTAAAATGGAAATGTGAACTATTTCCATAAACTTGCCAACATCTTATGATCTAAAAAGTTATTTTTGAATTTATTTCTCATAGAAGAAATCCTACATCTTCCAATCTAAAATTAGACTGTGAGCCTATCTTATCTTGCAGCCAATCATATGTAATGTAGGTACTTAAATAAAAATGAGAAATCTGAGAACTGTAAAAGCATTAGAAGTAGGTCACAGGGAGCCTTAGCTATGTTTAAGAGAAACTTTCTGTAACAAAGGTATTTTTGTTAATGAGTTGCAATGTAATCAGCTTTTTCATGAGGAAAAGTCACCTCCACGTAAACTGTAAATTGACACATATAGAGCAAATTAATGAAGCTAGAAGTGTTTTTAAATGTCCTATCCAAAGTACTTAGGGGAAAAGTCCTTCGTGAAGCAGTTCTCAGGTGCACAGTTCATAGTCACTTTAATGCTAGTTCTGTTTAGCCTGCATTAGATTTAAAGCAAGGTGTTTCAGTTTTGTGAGGTTAGTAAAGAAATACTGTCTCAGAGCATGACCTTCTTAAGCTGTCTTGAAAAGGAAAAGAATCAGTTACTGGTGTCTTAATTGCACAAGTTTCATTTCTACAAGCTTGAGCCTGGAGACTGTGGCAGCCCTGCATCTGCTTGCTTTTTTTAATATAGAACCAAGTGTGATATGGTGTCTATTTTAAAGTTAAAAGTGCCAGGAACTGCAGAGGTGTGGAGAATGCCCTGATGGTTTGCAATAACAGCACAGGATAATTTAACATCTTTTCCTATTCGGTATCTTTTCCAGGTTTGACAAAACAAAAGCTGCCTGCAGGAGCTGAAAAGCTGTTGCACATTCTTGGCCTTAGGAGCTGAATGTCTGCATTCAGAGGTCAATTTGAACTTCATGTTCTAACAATATTTTCCAAGATCTCCGGAATATTTGCGAAGACCTTGATGTTACTTCACTAGTCTGGAGATGTTACTTCTGATTAAACTCAGCCTAAAAGTCATGAAAGGACTAAAATGTAGTTTTGTACAGAAGGAAAGTCTAGTTAAGACCTTGTGAGCAATAAGTGAGCTACAGAGTCATTCTTTCTGAGACAAGTACAACTACAAAAAGAAAATGCACATATTTAAGAAAATTACACTTCTTCAAATTTTATAGACTCAAGTGAAACATTTATTTTCTTCAGTAATTTCAAACCACTTAGCTAATCTGATTCCGTTAAAGGATCATTTGGCATTCTATGGGATGTCTAATGGAAGGACTGAGGGAACAGATCTACAAAGATCACTCTATTTGCAGTCTTAATGAAAGCTTACATTTAAAGAGGCAAAAATATTCACCTTTCAGTTAAATGTTACACTCTTTGAGAAAGCTGTGATTGAAATATTTTACATGTCTCCAAACACAAACTCTTCCAGCCTTTCTTAGAAATAACATTTTTATCTATTAGTCCTTTACTGACCTTCAAGACCCCTTTTTTCTAGACAAAAGCATTCATATTCCATGTTAGTTCTCAAATTGCAAAGACAAGTTACATGTTTTAACTAATTTAACTAATTAAGAGAGTTAGGAGGCCTGCATGGCTGAGCAGGGAGCTACTACATAAACTTAAGCAGAAGAAAGAATTATACAGAACATGGAAAGAAGGGCAGGCCATTTGGGAAGAATACAGTGAAGTTATCAGAGGATGCAGGGATGCAACCAGGAAAGTTAAGGCCTCTCTAGAACTAAACCTGGTGAGGGAGGTCAAGGACAAGAAGAAGAGCTTTTTCAAGTATGTTGGAGATAAAAGGAAGTCTAGAGGAAATGTGGGCCCGCTGCTGAATGAAGTGTGTGCCCTGGTGACCGAGGATAGAGGGAATGCCACCTTCGCCTCGGTCTTTACTACTCAGGCCAGCTAGCAGAAGTCCCAGGTCTTCAAGACCACAGAGGAAATCTGGAGGGAGGAAGTTTCTATCTCTGTCAAAGAGGCTTGAGTTAGAGATCAGCTGAACAAACTGGATATCCAGAAGTCCATGGGCCCCGATGGAATACACCTGCGAGTGATAAGGGAGATGGCTGAGGTCATTGCTTGGCTGCTCTCCATAATCTTTGAGAGGTCCTGGAGATCAGGACTGGTGCCTGAGGACTGGAGGAAGGCCAATGTCATTCCAATATTCAAAAAGGGCAAAAAGGGCAAAAAGGCAGACCCGGGTAACTATAGGCCAGTCAGCCTCACCTCCATCCCTGGAAAGGAGATGGAACAGCCTGTTCTTGCCACCATCTCAAAGAATATGGAGGAAAGGAGGCTTATCACGAGTAGTCAACATGGATTCCATAAGGGGAAATTGTGTTTGACTAATCTGATAGCCTTTTATGATTGCACAAGTAGTTGGATAGATGAGGGGAGAGTAGCTGATGTGGTATTTCTTGACTTCAGCAAGGCTTTTGATACTGTCTCCCATGGTATCCGCACAGCCAAGCTTAAGAAGTGTAGATTGGGTGATTGTGCAGTGAGGTGGATTGGGAACTGGCTGAAGGACAGAGCCCAGAGAGCTGTGGTCAGTGAAGCAGAGTCTAGCTGGAGGCCTGTGACTAGTGGTGTCCCCCAAGGGTCAGTGCTGGGTCCAATACTGTTCAATATATTCATCAGTGACCTGGACGAAGGGATAGAGTGTACCCTCAGCAAGTTCGCTGATGATACAAAACTGGGAGGAGTGGCTGACACTCCAGAAGGCTGTGCTGCCATCCAGCATGACCTGGACAGGCTGGAGAGCTGTGCAGGGAGAAATTTAATGCAATTCAATAAAAGCAAGTGTAAAGTGCTGCATCTGGGGAAGAAGAACTCCATGTATCAGTATAGGCTGGGGACTGATCTGTTGGAAAGCAGCTCTGTGGAAAAAGACCTAGGGGTCCTGGTGGACAAGAGGATGACCATGAGCCAACAATGCACCCTCGTGGCCAAGAAGGCCAATGGTATCCTGGGGTGCATTAAGAAGAGTGTGGTCAGCAGGTTGAGGGATGTTTTCCTCACCCTCTACTCCGCCCTGGTGAGGTACCACCTGGAATACTGTGTCCAGTTCTGGGCACCCCAGTTCAGGAAAGACATTGAGCTACTGGAGAGAGTCCAGTGCAGGGCCACCAAGATTATTAAGGGAGTGGAGCATCTCCCTTATGAGGGGAGGCTGAGAGAGCTGGGTCTCTTTAGCCTGGAGAAGAGGAGGCTGAGGGGGGACCTCATTAGTGTCTCTAAATATATAAAGGGTGAGTATAAGGAGGATGGAGCCAGACTCTTCTCGATGTCATCCAATTTTAGGACAAGGGGCAATGGGAGCAAGTTGGAAAATAAGAGGTTTAGGATAAACATAAGAAAAAACTTTTTTACAGTAAGGGTGACAGAACACTGGAACAGGCTGCCCAGGAGGGTTGTGGAGTCTCCTTCTCTGGAGGCGTTCAAAACCGGCCTGGACACGTTCCTGTGTGACTTATTATAGGTGATCCTGCTCTGGCAGGGGGGTTGGACTAGATGATCTTTCTTGGTCCCTTCCAACCCCTAACAATCTATGAATCTATGAATTTTGAGCACCGTTTTCACTTGCAAAAGTGAGAACAGACACCAGGCCAAATTCTACTGAAGACAGGCATTTTGTGCTTTCCATATATAAAGCCTGCAGGTGTAGACAGGGGCACTGCATAAGAAACGTGTCACTAACTCATGTTGCTGTTCCTTGTTAGCTAACCTGTTATTTTTTTGCAATGAAAACAAAGCAAAAATAAATTGATAACTTATATGCCCTTTAAAATTTTAACAATTTCCCCTTCAGCATTTAGGATTAAAACCAGATCATATATTTTTTTTATCAGAGAGCTTTCAGGCTGCTTCCTATTCAGCATAACCAGTTTTTTAAAAAAACTCTTTAGTTTAGTCTGTCTTTATGGAAAACCATGCACTCATCAGATAAAAGTTTTGAGATACAGTTGGATAATGTCAAGAAACAGATGTTATGAAATAACAAATATCCTTTTCTTTTCTTAAGTTTGGCATTATTGTGCTTGTTTCTTGTACTTTTAAGTATCTCATACATTAGAGGGAATAGCTAGAATTAATATTTGAAAAAGAATATAGTCAGGTGTTGCAACTAACTTATTGGGATAGGTCCACAAAATAGGTGAGTAGTCAGTACAGTAACTTATGTTAAAAATGAGTGAGATGATATATGAAGAATAAGATATCCATTTTCTGTCTGGTGCATAGGGGTTTATATACAGAGATCCCTTCACAACAAATAAAGGGACTTGTCTATCTAAAATCCTGCACATACTTCTGAAAATCTGTGCTGGAATGTCAGTAGAAGATTTGATGATGTGTGAAACACAAGTAAGATATAATGTGTTTCTGCAGTTGTGACCAGCTGGATTTTCCTTCTTTTCATATTGTAGCAGTCAGGTAGTATTTGTAGCTACAGTTAAATGACTTGTCTGCAGTAAAAATTTACATTGTTTTATCTTGTTATTTTTCTTCACATTCTATACAAATGAAGTCCTGCTTTCTTTTTGCACAGGTTTATATGGAATTATAAGTTGAATGTTGCATCCTTACCCACTTTAACTTCTGTGGTATTGACAAATTAAATCTGATCTTGTCTCAAAGCAAGCTTTCTATAGTAGGTATAATCAAAAGATATCACGTTAGGAAGTACCAATGGGTTGTAAATCAAGAACTCAGAGAAAACAGCCATAAGAGCATAGCATTAGAGCCTATGAAAAAGGAGAAAGAAAAGCCAAATTAGATCTTTAAATACCTTGTCACTCTCCTGTGTGGTTTTAATTGCTTTTGGTGAAGGGCTATGCATCTGTAGGCCTGCCAAAGCAGCATTTCAGACTTCTGCTTCCATCCCTAGTCTTTGTGTCTATGGTCCTCCTTCAGCAGTCACAAGTATCCTCCCAGACAGGACTTTACTACCATACTGCCTCACAGACAGACACATAGCATTGCCAGTCATTCTTCATCTTCTCAGGTAGTCCCAAGCAAAAGCCACAGCAACTGCAGGAATACAAATGTGATGTGAAAACTGCATGGTATTTCTCACTCACACTCACTTTCTAATTCGTCTGTTTACATTGTACTGCAAAAAGTTCTGGTCTAAGCAAAAAAATTAATCTCTTTCCAAAACAAGAATGGAAGAAGACTGTTAACTACTGGTTTTGAGCCATTTACAAACCATCAGGAGTAAATGGGACTCCAGAGGATTCTCTGGAACAGGAAATATTTGAAGTGAAAACCATCCCCCTTCAGCTGTTTGCAGAGATGCAGTCTCTGAAATTCTATACCCGACATCTCTCTAATTTCTCTTTATCCATGTCTAAAGCTTCCTGTCTGCCTGCTGAAGGCCATTTGACAAAGGAAACAGAGAAGTGGCATTTGTAATATCTGTTTAATGTAACCAGAGGAGAATCTTATGATTTGTAACATGCATTATGAATCTTGCAAAGAAAATGTGAAGCCAGACTGCAGATTAAACAGGCAAGTAATGTATCTAATCACACTGTGATTCTTGTGATGTTTGCTTGAGTATCATGTTTAATTCTGAATCAGAAATCCCAATCAATAAATACTAAAGAATGAGCAGGATCCGCATGCATCCTTGTAATTAGGTTCAGTTATAGGGCAATGCTCTGGTTGTGAGTTTGTTGTGAGACCCTATTAGCTGGACAGCTTTGACTATATGTAATATGTAAGAAAAGTACTATGAATTGGCCTAAATTGTAGCATATTTAGGTTTACAGTTTTAAATGTGACATGTTAACCAGTTGTGATTTGCTTTCATGATAAAAATATTTTGACCCATTACACCTGTTCCTTTTATTCCACAGACTTTACTGCTTTCTTTTAGATTTCCACACCAAATTGGTGTGATAGACTTCATCTCAGTTGAGTGTATGACACCTGTCTTCACCTGATTTGAGTGCAAATCATGTCATTATGCTTGAGAATTTCCTGGTAGCTAGCTGAATAATTATGAGTGCTATTGTCTCTAACATGAGTTGAATATTGAAGTAAAATATTGTGACAATTATAAAAATCTTTGGAGTGGGATTGTGAAATTTTGATAATTTCTTAGTTTAGTGGTGTGACAATATACCAAAAAATCCAGCTTCTGAGCTCCTGATATCTATCACTGGCCTCTGTGAAAGCTTGATCAGATGGACCTTTAGATTTTACTCAGTTTTAATTATTAGTGACAGTAAATGAGAAGGTGCACTGCCCTGTTAAGGACACAAGTGCCCATGGCCAGTTTTCCCTGTCAGTTGTGTTGTGAGTAGGTGCTACTGGTTTCTGATGCAGTTTGTAGGAGGAACATGGGCCCCTGGAAGGCCAGGTGGTTGTGCTCTACCAGAAAAGAGGTTTGATGTCTTTCATCTTGAAATTCACCTGGTTGTAGAACTGAAATCTCCCAGATTAGGATTTATTTTCTGAGCAAGAACATACTTATGTGGCCATGTTGACATTTCTTGATATCAGCTTCCTCACTGGTGAACACTACATGCTTTGGCCTGCATTTCAAGCAGAGAACACTCACAGTAACTAGCAGGCATTAAATTTTAAGAAGACACAGACAAATTAAAAAAAGTCAGGAAGATAAATTATTCTTTTAGGAGTTTTGAAAACCAGTGAGGAATTGTTTGGAAGAAACATTTGTCTCTTCATAAATGTGGAGAAAAAAATATTGTCTTCCAGAAAAATGTTCCTGATAGGAAAGCAAGTTATAGTTCACTGGAGGAGATAAAGGAGAAGAGAAGAAAAAGAGTGAAGACAAGAAAAGTCAAGGTTGATATAGCATGGGCAAGAGCACTTCAGTCAAACTCTCTGCATAGCCCATCTTCTGTTTTCCAGAAAGTCCTTTGTGAACCTGGCTTTTGCTTGTTCAGTCTATCACCCTTGGTGGCAGACACAATACAAAGGCAACAGTAGTCTTTAGCAGGCAATACTCTTTTAGCATGGATTTCTGCCAGCAGCAGTCAAAAGCAGGGCTACTTCTCTGGTAAACAGCACTTTTACATAACCTGTAGTCAGTTAATAATACATTAATGACAGCTGATTTAATGAACTTTACTGGCCTTCTCAAATATAAATAGTAGTGGTGGTGAGAACTGTGTTTTGTGAAGGAAGGGCTTAGCCCAATCAAATGGACTTGAGTGGAACTAGTGTTTTCTCTCACAAGTATCTCAGAAGCCCCAAATATGTGTGTTAGACTTCCAAACAGATATTATAAATATGCAAATATCTATTTCTCCAACAGTGACGAAAATTATGTTAGTCTGTGCATTTGCCCCATGCAGGTTGGACTGCATCAATATTATATTGGTTCAGTGACTTCCTGCACAGATTAAGAATCTTTCAGAGCTCTGTCTCAGAGGTATAAAGTAATGTATGAATTTTTTTGTTAGTATCTCCCATTCTGAGAGCACTGTACCTGTTTCTGCTATGCTCCTGAACTGGTTCAAACATTTAACTTCTTACATACTTGCAGGGTTGGCCCTGTACAGCACTGCAACCTCTTAACTGCTAACATTTATTATCAAGTAGCTATTTTGAAAGGACTTGCTGATAGCTTCCCAAACCCTGCAAAACCCACTGTGTAGTCTTAGGTGTCTCTCTTTACATACTGCTATGGCTTTATTAGTCAAATTGAAAACTACTGAAGACCAGAACAGGCATCCCTTCATTTCAGAAGCTAGTAGATGGAGTTGCATGCTTTAGGGGTAGAAGTGAATGATAATGTAAAAACAAGTAGGGGGAAAGTGTTGTGGGTGAGGAAGAGAGAGGCAGAAGTTCCTCATAAGATAGTGAAAGGATGTTTTACGTTGGAAGATTAGAGGCATATATGGTTTTAAAAATATTCTCACTGTAATGTAACTTGACTAACCTGAATATTTATGGGTTTATTTGTGTCCATGAATGATGCACACTTCTGCATTTATTTATTCACCCTTAATTACTATTTGAGAGCAGGGAGCTTTTGGAATGGGCGAGGGACAAGTTGTGACACTCTGTCTCCTGCTTCAGTCTTTTATAGGTTTGATTCTGTCTCAGTGGAGATCCTGGTTTGAAGAAGCAACAAATTGTGGGTTTCTTATGTTGTATTCTGAATATTTTTCCTGTTTGTTTATTTTAGCATTCAAAAAATCTTACGCTGTGACAGTTTGATATCATGGGAACTGAATTCTCACATGTACAAAATCAAGCGCATCTAAGACAATGATAATGTAAATAAGTTCTGCCTGAAATATTTATGTCAGGATCACTTTGAAGGCAATGAATATTTAGTATCCAGAAGGTCCATTCAGTCCTTAGTTCATGAAATCAAGACTGACTTTTACTTCTTTCAGTGGTACAGCATAATGGGTCCTTGTAAATGCTGCCCCACCACCCAGAGCCATCCTGAAAAGTCCCTGAGATCACAACATTATGTCATGTTGCCCTTCCTGTTACAACTGAATAAGCTCTAGGCTGACTACATAGTACAGCGTGTCTAGAATGTAAATGAAATTTACAAATTTAAAGACTGCCTTATGTAAGTCAACTGATGTAGGCAAATGCCTTTAGCTGGAGGTGGAACTAGATGCTCTTTTGACACTGACATAATTTACCTGCTGTCTGCACAATAGAATTGTATGAAGATCAAGGTGTTCAACTGCTTAAACAGTTGCCTAGTCTGGAGTTAAGAGTGACTTCATTGTGTTTACATTACTACATTAGTTTAGCATCAAGGTCAGATGTTTGACCACCTGTGCTTGGGTAAGAGCTTGTGACCTTTTCTTCTCAAAAATTAAATTAAATTAATGTGCTCTGTTTGAGCCTGTGCCCTGAGTTCATCCAGAAGCGGAAGCTGGTGCTAAATGCATAACTCAATTTCTATAGTGCACTGTCAGGATGGCAACCTGTTTTCTCTGTTTATATTTACAGATTCCTGGGCAGAGTTCGAGTTGCTTGGTTGGAGTTACAAAACATTTAAATAGTGCTGAGGGTAACAGCTCATCTTCCATACTCCCATTGACATAGTACCATTTTTCTCTCCTATCACAATAAAAGTCACTACTGTTAGGGCATTATATATGGTGTCATTTTTATTCTGATATTTGGTTCAAACTCTTTTCAAAATTATTCTAAAGATGCTAAAGGTTAGGGCTATGTGTTGAGACTCTATATTTGCTGAGGTTTCAAGGTGTTCTATAGCACAAATAAGATAGTAGATAACTTGTAGTTTGAATTCCTGAGTAGCCACTATGTTTAGCCAAATTTTGGTGGGGATTTTTGTTGGTTTCCTTTTTTTTTTTTTTTTTTTTTTTTTTTTTTTTTTTTTT
>JANVCC010009977.1:618346-744410 GCA_025345505.1 Todiramphus chloris collaris | reverse complement strand
TTTCCACTTAAAAAACTAAAATTGAAAAAAAAAAAAAAAAAAAAAATAAAAAAATAAAAAAAAAATAGAAACAAAATAAAAAAAAAAAAAAAAAAAAGGTATTCTGACCTGTGTTCAGTATGATAATATTTCTTTTGTGATTGAACTTGGCTTCCTGGTGTTGTAGCAGATGTCCTAAATCCTGTTAAGAAAGACTGAACTAGATTTCATTATCCATACCAGTACTTATATCTAAAAGCAAAACCACAGAAATTGCACTGAAAGCTGCTACCTTCCAGTGAATGCAATAAAATTAACATCTATGTGTAATGTCCCTTGTGAACACAACATAAAGTCTGACTGATGTGGACCTTATTCAGCAAGCGTGACCGTTACTGAAATCAGCAATTGTATTAATAACTATGTAATATATTAGGGAAAAAAAAGTAAAGATACTTGAAGCGTGCTAAAAGAACATATATTTAGCATTTATATTCTATTTTTGCAAATATTATGAAATACGCCAAGACATCCAGTAAGTGTACCCACATATTTCAAATTCTGAAATATAACAATTAAAATCATATTATTTCTTCATTAAAGATACTGATCTGTCAGTAAACTGAATTGATAAAAAAATTATGTTTCTTGATTTCATAATCAGTGAGCACTCCTTATAGTTCTTATTAAACCAAATTTTAAGTGTATGCAAATGAAAAAAAAAACAAAACCGAACCTCTGTCTTTATTGGCATTAATAGACACAGACATTAGCTAGGTACTTATGTAATGGAAGACCTTACAGTTCATTGGTCAGAGCAGTTCACTGATCAGAGCTCAAATGGTACAGAAACAAAACCATGTTGCTCAGTTCTGCATTGGTGAAGAGATATAAAAATTTATATCAGGTTCTTGTTTTTCTAATGAAACAAGCCATCCCTCTGATCCAAACACTAGCTTCTGTTAAAGATTAGAGTAATAATATGTATCTGTTTTTTTGTCCTTCTGCTTCAGCTTCTCCGTCCTTCCTTTGATTTGAGAACTGGGTAATGAAAACAAAGCTGATACTATCTTAAATATTTATTTAAGGAGGAGACAGAAAGAAAAGAAACATCTTCATCATTATGGCTAGCTAATCTTCCCATTATGCTTATTATAGTTTTATGCTTTTGTTTAGTGATTAAGCATAGTGTGGAAAGATTTTATTCTTTGTAAACTCTGTCACAAAAGATGTTCTCACTGAACAGCACTAACAATCTGAGGTATATTTCCTGTATGATGTTTCACTAAAGTGTGTTGCTTACTTGTTATCTTATTTAAGTGTTCTCTCCTTAACATTTTGTACTCCAAAAATTAAACTTCACTATAATTCTAAAGCATCTGGTTAGCCATATATTTAGTTATCACCTGATTATACTTCTATATCAACCTTGAAGTAATAAAATAACTAAATTGCCTGGAAAGTGAAGCTGAACTGTTTTGTGAATATATTAATCTGCCTTAGAGAAGGCTGAGAAAGATGTCAGTCCCAGTTCAAATACTACAAGTGTGGAGGGTTAGATCAGTGTTATCCATGCATGAAATTGTCTTTGGTAATTGGTTTTGGCAGCAGTGAGGGGTACTAAACCACTGTAACTTTGCTAAATGTGGAGCTCAAAAGAGCAGAGTGTGCAGTAAGTAGCCAGTCACTTGGACATCTCTGACATGACTTAGCATTTGTTACTGTTTTGCTCAGTGTACTAACCTAATTCAGTAACCTTTAATCTGAGATACACTTTGTTTTCAGAAAGGAAAAAGATCTTTTAAAGATGAGAATATGCATTTCCACCTGGGGACATTTATATTGCTTTGTCTGAGGAACACCTGTAAAGCCCTGTGCCTCTCTGATGTGCATAGGATCTGGAAATGCCCTTGCACCTGTGAATTTGGTCCATAGTGGTGGTATTGCCAACAGTTAGCTAGGAGAACTGGAATGATGCTTTTACGTGCAGTCTCTCTGGGGTTTTTGTAAGTGTCTTAAAGGACTCAGGAACTATAAAGATGGATAAATGAAGGCAGTTGTACTTTGGATTTAATTGTTTTTATGCCAAGAAGTCTACTGAACAGCTGAGGAAAAAAAGCAGTAAGTGGAAACTTTTTAACTATAAAGTACAATGTATGTATGCATCTCTTCTATGTAACTTGCAGTGGCTCTGACAAAATAGTAGTATTTTGGGCAGGGATTTTTTAAAGGTGCATTTAACAAAGAAAATTCCTACTTGAAATGTCTACAGCTGCAAACTCTTTACTTTTCATATAGTCTTCTTTCATATAGTCTTCTCTGTTAATGTACTTTTTTTGCAGTCCTTATGTTATTTGTATGTATACTCTATTTTTATATACCTGTGTCTATGTAGATGTCTGTATATGTTAGGAAGAAAAAGAGGAGAACTGTAAAAGACCTACATCTCAGCACTTTTATAAAATTTATTCCCTCTCCTCCTCTTCCCATGTAAAACTATATAGTTTAACTTAACATTGCAGTTATCTGGAATAAGGCCTGTATTTATGCTTTTTTTTTTTTTTTTTTTTCCTTCTGACTTATCTTTGCTGAAGAATAATAGACATACTCTTAAGCATAGCACCTTTAGTCAGATTTTCTTTCATAAAGTGTATTAAATAATCTTGATTTCCCCTTCTGTCATTATCCTCCTCTAAAGGTTCACCTGTCCTCTATAAATAAACTTATAATAGGGATTCTACCATATTTGGCTTTTTGGATATGAAGAACTAATCACTATATGTGGACAATTTTAGAAGCAAAATTACATGTTTTCTCTGTAAGGTATTTATGCTATTCTAGTTCTATTTCTTTCAAATCCCTAAGATTTCTGTAGCTGATTCACTCTCCAGAGAGCTTTCCTTAAATAGGTAATTTGTATTTCTCCTTGCCTCACTTTGTTTATTTGATAGGAAAGGAAAATATGCAGGGAGTATTTGCATCAAATATCTGTCGTTATCTTTTCTCCATTCTCTATTAAATATTGAGAAATATTTTTTTCCTTTCAATGCTTTTTGTCTCTCTGCTCCTTATTTATTAATTTTTAAAGCCTGGAAAGGAAAAGTAACTTGGAGGCATTCTTAAAGGGGAAAATGACTCAGATAGCAGAACTGATTGTGAGAGATTATTTTAGTCCTATCTAATTTTGTCTCAGAACAGAAGTATGTCTTTCTTGGATCCCATCAAGCTCTGTATTTCTATGTTTTCCATGAAAATTTAGAGTAACTCAGATTGGCACGTATCTAGTTATACATTATATATAAGCTATCAGAACAGAACAGTAAGGTTAAAAATGCAATTTTGTAACTTGGGATAATGAAGATTGAATTTTCTTGTAGAAACATTCCCCCCCCCCCCCCCCCCAGCATGGTTCCTTTCTGTACATTACACTGTAATCTTAATTAAATTACTGTATAGTTTTTCATGAGAAACTCTAGATTCATTCAGCAGCAAAATGGGAATACTAGAATATATGTGGCTGACTTGAAAATTACTGACAAAATCAGTAGAAACTGAGCAATTGTATCAGGTTAAATTGATGCTTTTCAGGTGTTACTATCATACAGGTTATACGAAAGGTAAAATATAGAAGTCATAGCACATATTGTAGATATCCACCTGTCCGTGCACTGGAAGCAACAGAAATTTTGGGATGAACAGAGGTGGGCAACAACTGGAAGGCTCCTAAGGAGGGATTGAGGTGAGGTCTTATGTCCATGGCACCTTAAGTTACACCT
Source organism: Todiramphus chloris collaris (assembly GCA_025345505.1). Taxonomy (NCBI): domain Eukaryota; kingdom Metazoa; phylum Chordata; class Aves; order Coraciiformes; family Alcedinidae; genus Todiramphus; species Todiramphus chloris. Next base: position 740,655 of record JANVCC010009977.1, on the reverse strand, counting down.
GGATTTTGGCAGCTATTCCAATGAAAACATAAACAAGAAAAAACACTTCACTACATTAAATTCAGAATAACTTAAAGACAAAGCCACTAACACCAACATTTGCTAGTGCATCCTCTGACTCTGTCTCTATTAAGAGTGTGTTTAGGAAAAACCTAAAAGGACTAGAGGCAAAGACCTCTAATTATTTATACTTCATTGAGCACATCAATCATTTCTAGTCCTCTCAGATACAACCATCATCCTCTAATTTAATTCCTGGATTACAGTCTCTTGCTCTTCCAACCTGATTCTTTCAGTTATTCCACCAAAGTTTACAGCAAGAAATATCTGATGGCAGGACCACAGTTAAGACCATGTTCAGCTTCTGTTCTAGAATTTTCTAGCATTTGAGTTATTTCCTACACCATCTGATTGCTGAAATAATTCATGAACATGAACACTGAAGTGATGTCCAACTCTTGGAAAGGGAGCAAGGAAGGAAAGTGAACTATATTTTCATAGGACACGCTATGGCGGAATACTATGGTAAAAGCAAATATTTTGAGAGGAGGTGAAATTTATAATAAAGTCAACAATCACTGTATTTGTGTAAAATGCTATATGAATTTCCTTGACCTTTTTGTTCTCTTAATTACAAAGAACTCTGGGAGAGGAAGTATGAAGGCTCCTGAGCCTGTAGACCTTGAGGGTTGTATATTTGTCACACTGATGATTCTTTACTGCAATAAAAATGTCTTCTCTGTCATCTCTTGCCCTTCTAACACCTCAGTTTTAAACTCCTCATCCCAAAGAAAAGTGTGTGTGTATGTGTCTAAAATATTCATGGAGTGGACACTGAGAGAAAGTCATTTAGATTGGGATTTCCATACCACATGGAATTAATGAAAACCTTCTAGGGGTGTTTTAGCCTTCAAAAATGTGGGGAACTGATTTGATACGCTATCTTGTCCACAGTGACACTGGTGGGTACTGTGAAAGTTGTTTTCTATTGCAAACAACTATTTGAGTTGAATTTATGTGATTCCTTTAAGATCCTGGCCTGGTTTAGGTTAAAATTCTATTGAAAAAAAAAAAAAAAAAAGAATGAACAGTGTGACACAAAAAACTAATTTTAAAGGTATTCATAGGTTCACTTGATAAGGAAAGAATTTATTTAAAGAGAACAAACATTTCAAATCTCAAACTGAAGTACACTTAATATAGTTTTATAAAAAACAGTCTATCCTCCTGCAGCACATTTCTTCTGCACCAAATAATAATGTTTCTTCCACAATGCAAGTAGTTGAGTCAGTCCTATCATTCTGAAGCAATGTGTTGTGCTAGTATTTCAAAAGCTTTCTTTACCTCCTGCTATTTATCCCCAAATGTAGTGAATAACTTATACAACTTAGATTTCAAAAAGTTGCTGGATTACTGGACAATCAAAAGGTGAGAGGTGACATTTGCTTCTGGAAGAAATTGTAAAGGTGCTCGCTGATGGAACAGATCTGTCTCTTCATAGTGTTGGGGATGGAAGGATGTACATATTGCTTATGTAATGTTTTTCTAGCTTTTAAAAGTCATAGACTCATAGAATCATTATGGTTGGAAAAGACCTCCAAGACTATCAAGTCCAACCTTCTACCCAACACCTCCATGACCACTAGACCATGTCCCGCTATGCCTCATCTGTGTGGTTTTGAATGCCTTCAGGGATGATGACTCCACCACTTCACTGGGCAACCTGTTCTAATGCTTAGCTAGTCTTTCGCAATATAAACTCTTCCTAATATCTAATCTGAACTTCCCCTGGCTCAACCTGTGGCCATTTCTTCTTGTCCTGTCATGAGGTCTTGTCTCAGTGTCATCTTCTTCAGGTTAAACAATCCCATATCACTCAGCCCCTCCTCATAAGACATGTTCTCCAAACGCCTCACCAGCTTCATTGACCTCTTGTGTACCCATTCCAGCACTTCAATGTCTTTCTTGTACTATGATGTCCATAACTGTACATAGTACTTGAGATGCAGCCTCACCAGTGCTGAGTACAGGGGCAAAATCTGGCCTCCTGCTGGCCACACCATTTCTGATACAGGCCAGGATGCCATTGGCACTTGGGCACACTGCTGGCTCATGTTCAGCTGGGTGTCAACCAACTCCCTCAGGTCCTTTTCCACAAGGCAGCTTTCCAACTACTCTCCCCCAAACCTGTAGCATTACCTGGGGTTGTTGTGACCCAAGTGCAGGACCCAGCATTTGGTATTATTAACCCTCACACAACTGACCTTAGCTTATTGATCCAGCCTGTCCAGATCGCTTTGCAGAGCCTTCCCACCCTCAAGCAGATCAACACTCCCACTTAATTTTATGTTGTCTGCAAACTTACTGAGGGTGCAGTCAATCACATCATCCATATCATTGATAAAGATGTTAAACAGGACTGGCTCCAGCACTTGTGACCAGTCAGCAACTGGATTTAACTCCGTTTACCACAACTCTCTGGGCTCAGCCATTCAGCCAGGTTTTAACCCAGTGAAGAGTACACCTGTCTAAGCCATGAGTCACCAGCTTCTCCAGCAGAATGCTGTGGGGAACTGTGTCAAATGCTTTACTAAATTCCAGGTAAACAACATCCACAACTTTTCCCTCATCTACTAGGTAGGTGACCTGGTTGTAGAAGGAGATCAGGTTGGTTAAACAGGATATGTCCTTCATGAACCCATGTTGTCTGGGCCTGATCCCTTGATTGCCCTGCACTTTCTATGTGAGCATACCCAGGATGAACCCTTCCATAATCTTTCCTGACACCAAGGTCAGACTGACAGGTCTGTAGTTCCCTGGGTGGAGGTTCTCCTTGGCTGTCTTTTTGTTGTTAATATATTTGTAAAACCACTTTTTATTATCTTGTACAGCAGTGGCCAGACTGAGTTCTAGCTGAGCTTTTGCCTTTCTAGTGTACTTTATGCATGATCTAACTAGACCCCTATACTCTTCTTGAGCAGCCTGGTCCTTCTTCGAAAGGTGGTAAACTCTTCCCTTTTTCCGAAATCCCAGGAAAAGCTCACTGTTCAACCAGGCCAGTTGTCTTCCTTGACAGTTCATCTTACAACACATGGGGACAGCCTGCTCCTGTACTTCTTAGACTTCCTTCTTGAAGAATATCCAGCCTCCCTGGACCCCTTTGCCATTCAGGACCAACTCCAAGGGACTGCCTCAAGCAGTGACCTGAACAGGCCAAATTCTGCCCTCTGGAAATCCACAGAGGCAGTTTTGCTGAACCCCCTCCTTACTTTATCAAGAATTGAGAACTATATCATTTCATGGTTGCTAAGTCCAAGACAGCCTCTGAGCACCACATCACCCAGCAGTCCTTCTCTGTTAGTAAACATCAGGTTTAGTGAGGCACTTTCCCTGGTAGTCTCACTTGCCAGTTGAGTCAGGAAGTTACCTCCCACACACTCCAGGAACCTCCTGGACTGTTTCCTCTCTGCTGTGTTTTATTCCCTGCAGACATCTGGTAAGTTGAAGTAGCCCACATGAACCAGGGCTGTTGAGTGTGAGACTTCTGACAGCCACCTGGCAGAAGTCCTGGTTGGGACTCATCCTGGTTGGGTGGTCTGGAAGACTCCCAACGGGATATCTGCCTCACTGGCCTTCCCCCTCATCCTTGTCCCTACACATTCAACCACACCATCACAGTCCTTGAGCTCTACACTATCAAAACTCTCCCTAACATACAGAGGCACCCCACCACTTTCCCCACCTATCACCTCTGAAGAGCTTGTACCCATCCATTGCAGTGCTTCAATCATGAGAGTCACTCCACCATGTTTCTGCGAGGTTATAGCTGTCCTGCTGCACAATGGCTTCTAGCTCCTACTGTTTGATGCCCATGCTGCATGCTTTGGTGTAGATGCATGTGAGCTGGGTTATTGATTTCACCCCCAACACTGGCATGACATCCTTAGGCTCAACTCTAGAGAGCCTGGTACTATCCTTCCTCCTTCTCACCTAGTTTAAAGCCCTTTCAGTGGGCCCTGACAACTCACAGGTGAGGGTCTTTTTCCCCCTTTGAGACAGATGAACTCCTTCCACCACTATCAGACCCAGTGTCGTATAAACTTCCCCATGATCAAAAAATCCAATATTCCTCTGGTGGCGTCAGTCTCTGAACCACAGGTGTGTTTTCCTCTTTCTTTTGGTATTCTTCCCTGACACTTGAGGGATTGAGGAAAACACAACCTGTGCACCTGAGCTTTCAACCAATCACCCCAATGCCTTGAAATCCTTTTTAATTGTTTTTGGACTTCTCTCTGCAAACTCTCTCATCACTACCAAGCAGGAAAACCAATAGTAGGTAATAATCAAAGGGTTGCATCAAATAATGGAGTTTTCTGATAAAGTCTCTGATGTGAGCCCCATGGAGGCAGCCCTTCCCTGTGGTATGGATCTGGTTGACATATGGAGCCCTCTGTTCCCCTCAGAGGGGAATCACCTACCTGGATTACCCTCCATTTTTTTTTCTTAATCAAAGTAGTCCTAAAGCATGGGGGTAAGTTACTCATCCTGGGCATGTCCCTGGATGGACCTCCATCTCTATCCTTGTTTGTTTGGCCTTCAGGTTCCATACCTGTTGTGCATGGGCAACTGGGAAGGTGAAGGAGACCAGGAGGGGATTCATTTGCCTTCCCAAGGAGGGACCTGTTTCCATTCCCCCCATCTCTTATGTCCCTTCCTTCTGCCTGCTGGCAAGAGGGGAGGATCCCCTGCTTCTTGCAGATCCTTCATATGTTGACTTTTCCCCCGGGTGTTGCTCCATCAATCTATCTCTCTAACACACTTTCTGATACTCCTTAACCCTTCTAATTGCTTTTACAATTCCTCCCCCCGCTCCCCCCAGCTGAGAAGATCATTCACCTGCTCACAATGCACACAGGTGTTGTCGCTACCATCCTCTGGTACGAGGGGCTGGCTCAGGCACTCCCCACAGCTGGACACCTGCATGGCTGCATGTTTGTGCAGGAGCTCCATCTGTGTTCCTATGTTCCTTCTGGCAATGGCTTCCAGCTGAGTGGTGACCATGGCCAGGCCTCCCTCTGGAAGGGAAATGATCACTTGTTGAGTTCTCTTTCAGCTATGGGTAGACAGTTACCACCAACCAATGTACCTTTCTAAAATAATGGATACCTGTAGAAGGCTACAAAAATAAGAAGCTAATTAAAGTAATTGGAATCAAGATTGCATGAGAGTCTTCGATACCATATTTCTTTATTGCCCTCCTTTTGTTGCTTCTCTTCAATTTCTCCCACTTCTTTGAAAGCTGGGTAGAATTTATAACTCAATAAGAATGTCTTAGAAATGAAATATTTAAACAAACATACAAATATCAGGAAAAGATCCTCCAAACTTGCTTTGACTTTCTGGAAATGCTAACCATCTTACTCTTAAAATTAAGTGGGGGAATTTAGCTCAAGCATTGTCATCCCAAACTTGATAATTTCAATCTTCCGCTATTGTCCCATGAGAAGAAATGCATATCTTAATAGCAACTAAGAACCGTAACCTGTTGAAAGGTATGCAGTTGAAATGTTATGCTGTAAAATGATAAGGACTTGCAACCTGTGTGGACTCCTGGTAACCTATGAAATGGATAGTAATCATGCATTTTTTACCCCCAGATTCACTTCAGAAAAAAATCCAAATTACTTGCACAGACTTTACATAGGACTACAACCAATGACATCCATGATAGGAAGGTGGTTTACAGGTCTATGTAAGTTTTCATGATATGCTGAGTATCCTTGAAGTCAAAATATGACTACGAGATATTATAGAACCTCTATCTCTCCATCTACAAAAAACCCATCACAATCTTATAACAACCCATGTGATTACCTTCCTGTTAGGGAAAGGAAGAATACAGCCTCTCTAGAAAACTCAATGTATCCCTGTAAGAATTGCAGACTTGGTGTCTCTTCCATTATGACAAGTGATACAGTAAGTTGTGCAAAATTAATTTCTGTGGATACTGAAAAGGTGCTAGCAGAGGGATTTTCTCAGGTTCTCACAGTATTTGGTGAGAATCCTGCCTTTCTCACCAGCGTTACAAAAAAACCAGCAGGATGGTTTTAATAAGCTAGACCAACACCTGGTGTTTTGCTAAGTTCTGTTTATGGTACATTGGAAAAATATTTTGAAATAGGTGTTGTAGGACTTTAGCCAATCACCCTAGGAGACGGGTGATCACTGACCAATCGCCCTATGGGGCTAGGGTATATAAAACGGGGTTGTAAATTAATAAAGTGTCGTCTTCTTCTTCCTCTCCTGTCTCTCTCCTTACTGATTTTGTGTTGCTGCATCTCTTTGCTCCCAGTATAAACAGTGACAATTTTTTTCTGGGCATCTCTCTTTGTCTATTGCCTAGAAGAATATGCTGATTAACAACTTGTTAAGTCACCTGGCTTGAGAACAGTGGTTCAGTTTTTGGTGCCAACATACAAAATAGTCCCTTCTATCATGGTTTAAAATGGCTGTGGGTTTATTTTTTTTTTTGGTTGGTTTTTTAACTACAATAATCCCAGCTGTACGTGAAAATAAAATCAGCATTCTGATGGCCTTGAAATAACTTCATATCCATTTTCCCAAGTAAGAGGTAGGTTTAATCCCTATGGAAAATAACAATCAGGTAAATTTCTACTGAAGTTTCTAGTGCTAACGTGAACCATATTCCTGAAAATTCTTTTTGCTAAGGCTCTTATGATGGTCAAACATGAGAAATTCAAAGAGTAGGTGTCTCAGTAACAATACACCTTCAGTTTATCCTATCAGAACAGTTAATTAAGGTGTCTTGGGTGAAAGAATCATATGAAGGCCTGTGTATATCTGAGGGAGAAAATCTACGGTCCAAATGGTGGGAAAAATTTTCAAGACTCCTTGAGCTAATCATGGCTCAGTAGTCTGAAATAATACCTCTCTAGTGTTTCTTGTGAAGTCTGATCAAAATGGAAATTCTCATGCAGAAGGCTTTGTGTGAGATTAGAAACAATGGAGAACATTTTGTCCTGCTTTTAATTATTTATATTTTTAGTTTTAAATATGAAGCTTAGCCATTAAGACTTGGTAATGTAAGAAGTCAGGTTTAGTAAGCAGATTTTAATCCAAATTCTTAACATCTCAGGAAGCAATGCAGATTTTAGATAAACCAGAATTACTTCACTGAAAATAATAGTTACTTCAGTTTAAACCAAGCAGTTTAAGTCTCTTCTGATTCTTTGTTTTATGTGTGCTTGATCCATCTTTAATAATATCCTCCAATTTTGGTACATGAAAATCCCAGTATGAATTGTTGTATTTCTTTAAATCACTTCAGATCCAGCAATACATAGGGAACAGGACATTACTTTCACATTTATTTCAGTAAATAAACATAAGGCAAATAATTCTTGTTTGGTGGAAAAGTTTCAGGGGGTGTTTCTTTCACCTAGTCTTTGCTTTGCAGTTTTGGGATGTTATGTCTCCTAGTTACTGAGACTGTGTATTTTCAGTTACACCAAATGTTTCCTTTATTGCTTGCACCTTTGTTCTAGTGCACTGTTTAACACCATTTCTTGTTATTTCCTTTCACCTTGAAAATCTTTCTATCAGTCTAGTGTTCATTTTCACAGCAATATTTACATTTTCTGATGCTTCGTTCCTTTACCTTCCCCCAAGGAATCCACAGCTTCCCTTTCCAACTTCTTACTCTGTATGTGTTTGTAAAATCATGTGTTACTTGTTATTTCACCATGTGCTTTTTCTTTCATTCATTTTTATCACAGCCTTCTTGATCCTTGGCATTTATTCCTTTACTCTGGAGCTTTTGTGGAATCTCTCTGAAGCACTGGTCCTTTTTCTTGTTGCTCTTTCATTTACTTTTTCTCTCTCGCTATCTGGTTATCCACAGTGTTTGTCAAATTGCTTCTAATCTGTGTTTGTTATGACATAGAAAATTCCATGGTTTTAGAAATTATATATGCATTTGTAATTTATATGTGTCTTCCACGTATTTCTCACAAAAGGCATGTAAAAATAAGCATAAACTCTGTGTTCTCAAAATACTACAAGAGATACTACAAAGTAAAAGTAATTTGCAAGCTCATGCAGTGAGTTTGAGGATGTTTGAATCTGTTAAGTGAGTAGTAACATCCTATTGGAACAGTCTAATATATCTGTGCTGTCTAAATATACTTGTCTTTAATTTTTCAGCATACTTGAAGGAACATCATGGATTTCTGCTAAGAATGAGCAGGAGAATGACTGAATTTTTTTAAATTTTATTTTATTCTTCATACCAGCATTTTAAAGGATGTGCGGTACATGTAGAGTCAGGCCCAGCCAGATTGAGATGCCCTCGCAGCATCAGAGCCCAGGAAGGAAGAGTCCCCCAAACCTCCTGTCTCCTTGTTCTGTGGAGTGTGGCAGGGAAGGAGAGGGAATAACAGCTGCCCTCTGACTCTTCAGGATTTGGGTTACCAGCTGTCTCCCCTACTGAGTCTGTGCACCTTTAAACCACAAGTCTTCAGGGTGCAGCTTTCAGTGCTGAGTGCAGGGGCACTGTCCCTTCCTTAGTCCTGCTGGCCACACCATTTCTGATACAGGCCAGTTTGTCATTGGCCTTGTTGGCCACCTGGGCACACTGCTGGCTCATGTTCAGACAGCTGTTGATCAATTCCTCCAGGTCCTTTTCCACCTTGCAGCTTTTCAGAAACTCTTCCCCAGGCCTGTAGCATTGCCTGGGGTTGTGACCCAAATGTATGACCCAACACTTGGCCTTGTTGAACGTCCTGCCATTGACCTTGGCCCATCAATTCAGCCTGTCCAGATCTCTCTATAGAGACTCCCTACCCTCAAGCATATGTATGCTCCCATCCAGCTTCGTTTTACCAGCAAACTTACTGAGGTTTGCCTCGATCTCCTGATCCACATCATTGATAAAGATAATAAACAGAACAGGCCCCAGTACTGAGCACTGGCAGACACCACTTGTGATTGGCTACCAACTGGACTTAGCTCCATCCACCATCACTCTCTGGGCCTGTCCATCCAGCCAGCTTTTCACCCAGCAAAGAGTACATCTGTCCAAGCCCTGAGCAGTCAATTTCTCATCCTTGTCATAGAAGGAGAGGTCACCTTGTCATAGAAGGAGATCAGGTTTGTCAAGTAGGATCTACCTTTCATAAACCCATGATGACTGGGTCTGAACCCTTGGATGTCCTGTATGTAACTCATGATGGCACTCAGGATGATCTGGTCCATAAAATTCCCCAGCACCAATGTCAGATCGATAGGCCTGTAGTTCTCCAGATCCTCCTTCTGGCCCTTCTTGTAGATGGGCATCATGTTTGCTAACCTTCAGTCCGCTGGGACCTCCCCAGTTAGCCAGGACTGATGATAAATGATTCTTCCTTTTGGCACCACATCAAATTTATGGGAATCCTCTATATTGGACTTCTGCTTCCTCTTCCAAATGAGTGTACCATCTGGTCTGGTTGAGCCTTTCAGATCATTAACATCCTAGGCAAAATAGCAGGTGGTCATGGTACTTTGGCAGAACTACCTGGGAAAGTTACACATTGCCAGCATTACATTGCATTACATTTGATGCTAGATGGTAATTTAACAGCCTCAAGCAAAGCCCAGTCATATCAGTTAATTTAAAGAAAATCTTGCAAGGAATTTATGCACGAGTTAGAGTTAGGATAAATGAGAAGATAATTAGATGGTAGCATTTTGTGTCATGTTCAATGTAGTTAGCGCACATTTCTTTAAGTAGAAGGTAACTATAAAAACACCTAGCAATCCTGTCTCAATTTAACAGGAACAAGAGAAAAGATAGCTTTTCTCAGCCTTTGTGACTGATTTAAATAGTTTTTAAGGAAAAAAATTGTTTCAACACGTGATACTGTATTTCTGTATTTCATATATATTTGTAGTAGCAAAATAATGTTTCACTAGAGATAGAAAATAATGCCTCATAACAGTCAAGTGACATCAGGAAATAATTTACTGAATATGTGCAGTATCTCTGGAAGATAGAAAAACTGCAAAAGAAGGCATATTTGCTGTTAGGTAACTCTCATGAAGGGTGAATAACTCATCCCCATGACTATGCTGATTTAGCTTCATTGTATACAGTTTTTACATTTTTACACTAGGAGAGGAAACAGGTAAGAAATATCATATGAAACATTACTTAGTAGATAATTAACACTTTTGAGTTTTTTTACCAATTTATTTTTAACTCAACAAAATAATGCTGTATGAATATAAAACCACATGTATGCACATATTTATATTTTTCCTTTTGGTCCATGTACTTGTTGAAAATGTGTGTCAACTGTACAGAGCTCTGGAAAACATGTTTGTTCTTGTGTTATTTTTATCAATTTCAATGATGTAGTTACCCAGCTCTTTTCTGTTTATGGAAGTTAGGTTATCAAAATTTCATATGCATTGTTAGCCACCAGCCAAATGTGTGTGTTTTATCATTTTTGAAAGACACTATGAAATAATCCAGTAATGAATCTCTAAAAATGTATTAGGGTGGAATACTGGTGTTGATTTTATCACAGGAAAAGGCTAGATTTTTTTTTTTTTCTTTTTTTTTTTTCCATACTTTAAAAATAGCTCTCTAAGTTGATGTGTAAGCTCTATCATGTATGATAATGCATGTGACAGTATTTTCTGCTCTCTTGGGTATAATGTCAGGCCTTCCCAAAGGTGTGTGGCTATCAAGCTGCCATGACTACTTTACAGCAAATAAAGTTAGTGCAAGACTAGTATGTTTCTAGGGGTGGATCACTTTGGAATGTCATACTCAAATTACTTTTGTCATTAAGTATGTCGCAGTGTCCCGAGTGGCCACAATGGATATAGCAGTTTATGACTGAAAATATTACCTGGCTGTGAATTTACTACCAGAAGCTGCAGTTTCTATTTATATAAAGGCTTTAAAAGATATATTTCAGCCTTTTTCCTCTCATCCCATTTTCTTGCTTCTTCTATAATTAGGAAGTCGTTCATAACTATGCCTATAAAAAAAAAAAAAAACACCTGCAGAACAAAACAGAAGAGGTTATTTGATTAATGTTAATTTTGCAAGACCTTATTTTGGTAATTTTCACTCACGCAAAATATCTGTTGATTTCAGAAGTCTGAGTGGAGATTAGAGGATTGGGGCTACACTTAGGAAAGATATTCCAAAGTTTTCATTTTCATCTCTAGGAGAAAATTATGTCTTTTAAATGCAGTAAAAAATGGTGAGTACTGAAAAGCTGGCAAAATTGGTGACTTGCTGAAAAAGGAAGTGGTCATAGGAGCTGCGAGAGCCTCTGACTGCAAATGTCTGGCACCCAATGCAGTGGTAACTAATTCTTGAAATTAGTATATAAAACTTAATAAATAAGCAAAGTGGGAAAGACTTGATTTAGCAGTGAATACAATAGTGAAAATATATTTGACTTAAGAGTTAATTCTACCACATGAAACTGATGATCTTTAAAACATTGTGCTGATGTGTACATTCCCAGCTTCACTAAAGAACCTTACAAATCAAAGACAGAGAAGTTTCAGATGTCTGGGTGCAGCTAGTTGTCTACCTGCTGTGTGTTACATAGACACAGGGAGCCAGAGGTCACCTTTTCTTTTGGTGTAAAATGGAAATAACAAATATATCACCCCCACTCCACCACCTGCAGGTCTTTCACTTCAGAAGTGAAAGCCCAAATACACTTTGAAATTTTATTGCCATAGTCTAAAATTACATTGTCATGGCCAGGCTTAAATTTTTTGCCTTCTTGACCAGTACGAAGACTACTACTAAGTAGTCTTACCAAAAGGATATTCTGGATTGAGGGAGTTTTGTGAGATCCTATAAAGTAGAGAAAATAGACCGTGAGTTAAAATATCCTGTTTTCAGATGAAGCTTTCAGTAACTGCCACTCCTCTTCTTATGTGAATGCTTTATATATTCATTTTGCAAACTATTCTGCAACTAAGTTCAATTTCTTTTTTGTCAACAGAATGTAATTTTGCTCAGATGATTCTGTCAAGAAAAAGGCAACAACATATAACCTTTCTGTCCACTGAACTAAATTGCAGATTCATGTTGTGTGTGGATCAAATTTTGTATGTTTACTAACTGAAAATATGACATCTTCTTGACTCTGAATAAACTGTGGTTAAATACTGAAAATATTAAGTACAGTTAAATTCTGTAAAGCACCTTTGACTTTGCACTGTTCCTAGATTGGGTCACTGCTGGGACATTCCTAACTATGTCTTTCTCCAACTGGCTGTAGGATTTCAAGACAGTAAATTTATTAACAAATTTTCAATAGATAACTACTATGAATTTTTTTTAAATAAAAATTTCCTGTGAACAAAAGGCTGGATGGGCTGATAGCTTTTTTGCATATAACCTCATGCTTTACTACTTTGTTCATTTCTGTCTTGGTATGTGAAGGGTGAGGTACGGTCACAAAAAAACCTTAACTTTCACTTCTTGTGTTGCCTGTTGTGGAGGAAATGTCTATGAATATATTTTAGATATTGTTTTATAATTGATCACATTTTTGGACTACTTCTCTGAAACCAATTAAATTCTATTATTGTTGCTCTGTGATAGTATTATATTGCTTGTGTAGGATCACAATAAGAAACTTAATGCAAAATTGTTACTACCCAACTTTATATCAGGTTATAATACCAGTCTGCTGAAGAGATGACCAGTTTGGTTACTCGGGAGTCTGTTTTCATGTCTTGCACTGTTGTTCAACAGCGGGAGCAAAACAAATTTACAAGTATTTGTGAAGAGGAATGGAAGTGAGACATGGCCTTGTACCTGGGTTTTTTCTATTGGAGTTCAGGAGACTCAAGTTTTCTTTCTGAATTTTCCAGCAAATAGCCTCATGACCTTAAACTGCTCTCTTCAACTTGTCTCCGGTTCACAATGTTCTGTGAAGCACCTGGGGATCTATGGAGCCATACTATGTAAAAGCCAGGTGCTATTCTTTGTCATATGAGTGTAACAGAACATTTTCTTGCTGTCTAAAAAGAAAGTTTTTTGACAAAATTACAGTGCATAATTAAAGGAACTGCATAGGTTCTGGCAGAGATTATGGGAATGATTGTATTTGGTAGAGATAAAATGCTCTGTGAAATGAGAGACTTATTAGGTGAGAAGATTTTATATTTGTGTTATTATACAAACCTTTATTTTTCTCACTTATTGTTGTCATGCAGCAGACCTAGAATTTTGGCTAGAATGGCATTTGAGTCAGTTTGTTACAATGAGTAGAAATCTAGAGGAGAACTGATGAAAAGTGTTTGGAGGATTTTTTTTTCAATATGCAAAACAGTACTCATCAACGGGTGGTTTTGAACCACTGTTTTTTTCAACAAGCAGGAAGAACAAATAACACAAAATATCATTTTACTGAGAGAGCTGATGATATGTTGGAAAGTGAATGCCTGCAGTGATAGTTAACTATATTTATACAATGGCTGATACTGTATTGTTAAGAAAAAAAAAATGTCATTATAGGAAAGCGTTTCTTTCTTTAAAGTGACAAAAAGCTTTTTGTTCTAGATTTTTCTCCTTTTTGCCTATTGTCTTGTTAGGTGATACTTCTGATTTTGGCCCTACATGTTTTTTAAAATTTATTTTCAAATTCTGTATGTATGTTTGATAGGTAAAATTTACTTTCATGTTGCAATGATAAAAAAGTACATTCTGATAGCCAGTGCAGCTTACTTGCTTCCTCTAAAAATGGCATGAATTTGTGCTGCACCAAAAAAATGTGTATGACATTCTCACTGCTACTAGCAAAAAAGCAGCTCACAAATACTTCATCAGACAACTGTTCACATATTGTCAAGATATCTGTGCTGTCAGTACTATTGCCCCAGCATTCAGGAAGCTATGATAATGATGTTCCTTTACAGTGTAAGAGATACTGCTTTTTCTGGTATGAATAACAGCTAGAAATATTTTCAGGATTGCAAAGCATGTTTTGCCTTCATGAACTCTTGACATTTACCATGTGAAACAGAAACTGGCAGAACCCTAGGCCACAGAAGGTGATTTTATATTTCTTCTGTTTAACTGCCTATTTTCTAACTTATGGTTATTATATATATTTTTATGAATATATATATATATGCTAATTGCAGAGAAAAAAGGTTTTGCTGAGTGCAACTGTGCTTGGTCTCCCACTGACTCATGCAGACATCTTAAGATGCATAGCTTCCTGCATATGAAATGGAAAACAGCCATGTCCCTATATTCTTTTGCTGTCTTTGTACTACAGATGCTTCAGAACTTTCAAGTATTAATTTCTTTCTCTCTAGTTTTTTGTGGTTTTTTTCTTTTTTTTCCCCCTCTGTCATGCATAGTATAACAAGGAAGCTGTTTGGTTTTCATCACAAAGCTTTTACTTGGACATCTACAACAACTGTGATTTTATTGCACAGTGTGACTCTATAGGGCCTTAATTTTTCATAAGTACATGTGCATGTGTGGGTTGTGGGGTGCCCTCTATTGCAGTGACATCCTACGCTAAAAGTATAAGCTTTTGTTTAGACATTCAGGGCATCTGTCCAAACTAAAGACTGCAGTTTTGATAATGCTGTACATTCCTTGTGACATAATACTTACAAAAATATTATGACAGCCTTGAAAACATTTTGACAAGCAAAGAATCTATTTAAAATAGAAGACACGACTTGATTAAAGGAAAAAATTTGGATGTCTAGCTTGAGAAACTATGGGAAAGGCTGTGGTCTTCTTGCTTTCTTTTTTGTACAGCAAAGGGAGCAAGTTCCAGAGATGTTCAGCCGTATTTCTTCTAATGAAATATGAGTTCCCTGGTGATAGGAACAGAAATTAAGTTTGGAATTAAAAGAGGTGAAGAAAGAAGGATTTTGTCTTGAAATGTCTAATGGGAAAAGGCTATGAATTGGGGTGCCCTGGTCTTGTCAGCTTGTATAGTTTTCAGGTTCCCTTGTAAATAATTGAGTTCAGGAAAAGGACACGAACATCCCATTTAATTGGCTTCTGTGTATTTAATATCTGTAACCCTTGTCAAGCATCTAAGAAGAATTTACTTACAAATTTTAGGTATAATCTGAGAGTATATTTTGTTGTTCCTTATTTCTCGCTTGTAATCTCTTTTTACAGTTTCGCAATTACAAATTTCGTCCTTTTCTTTGGTAGAATAAGCTTGCAATGTTTTCACTTTTTAACCTTGTCTGATACTAAGTGAAAATTTTAATACTAGTAACATTCTGCATGTATTTGTTACCCTTAAATGAAAAAAGTCATGTGTGCATTCAAACCCTTACCAGGGAACATCAGGAGGTCCTGAAATGAAAATGAACTCAGCAACTTGGAGTATTTTCTGTATAAGAGTTACTTTGACAAGTTTTCTTTAGTTTTCTTTTGATGTTTTGTTGTTTGTTTGTTTTTTTTTTTTCCCAGGAATGAGGTCTGAGAAGGTGCCCTTATGCTTACATTGTAAAGAGCACTTCTGTGTGTCTCCCAGATAATCTCACAAATCATTGCACAGAAAACTGAAAAACAAAATGAGACAGTTAATTTTTTGACTTTCAGTGAGGGGTGAATTTAAATTTTTTCTCTACCAGCCAAAATCTTTCACTGGTGGTATTGTAATGCATGAAATTGTTATTTGGAATCTGGATTATGTTTTAGATATTTAGCTTAAAAGATATAAAATTTGCTTTAAGTAAAAACCATTGTAGTCTATCAGTAGATATTTTTCTGCTTCAGTCAAATAGAATTTTTTATCATGAATATTCTACCCCTTGAAGAGTGGGTGAGATGAGTAACAGAGTAGAAGCAAAGCCTCCTTAGTCAAGGAAATTGAATACTCTCCATGTAGTCCATTGAGAACATTATTCTCTTTCTCACACAGTCATAGTACCACTGCCAGGTCTTGCCCCCAGCTCTCATGCTCTTCTTCTGCCTACCTTGAGGAGCTCTTGAATTCCAGAGGCTTCCTCTGGACCATAATAATGGGTCATTTGTGTTTTCCATTTCACAGTTTGGCTACACTTGCTGCTTTGTATTTTTTCCACTGTTATTCTCATGTGGTAGTTTTTACTGACATTTATTCAGATATATTTTTTCTTCTCTTTCATTACAGCTTTTTCTGATCTTCTCCTTCTGCCTTCTGATTTTAGCGGTAGATGCATACTTTAATTAATGCCTTTCTGTGCATCGTAAACATCCAAAGCAAAAGTGACAGTTTACAGTGATGCTTTGGAAATTTTTTTTTCAGTGGGAATATAAATATGAACTGTAATTTATCTTATATGCATGCTAAAATAATTTCAATGTGTAAGTAAACATGAACCTGTTAAAATGAAAACTCCAGTAGAACCTTAAATGTAGTGTTACTGTTTTGCCGTTAAGACTTTAACATGCATATATCCAGATATCTAAGGGTATAGTGGAAGTTGATGCTGACAGTTGCTATTAACCCTTTTTTTTTTGTCACTTGTGTGAACTACTTTATATATTTGACCGTGTCCTGCCTGAGTTTAATGTATGTGCCTCCTAAAACTGAAAGCTCCATTTGGCAGGGTACCAAATATTCTTTTTTTCCCCTCCACTTACAATTTTGCTTAAATAGAATCTCATTTACACTTCTAATTCAACATTGTATTTTATCTCATTGTGATGTTATCTGCACTTGACAGGTTTGTCACATTATTTATGCTATTTCTATCAACTGTCAGATTGCTTTTCTTTTTCTTGTTCTCCATACCTCATTTGTCACAGTATCTGCTAGTCACCATATTTCTCTTACTGGAACATAATGACTTGAACTAAGATTTGTCTCATTCACTGACACTGGTCTTATTTAGAGTGCATTTATTTTTCAGAGCAGTTTCACAGCATAAGGTATATAGATAGTTATCAGAATATTAACCTTGTATTACTATTTTACATCTTAATTTAGCTGGCATTTTGGGGTTGTTTACATCTGCCTTTACACTGGAATTTACAAAAAGCAAAAAAAACACCAAACAAACCACAAAACCACAACCAAATAAACACCACATCCTAAATATTATGCAATTTCCAGCAAAAAAACCTGCAATGCCATTTAGACATGTGAAGCACCAGATCACCAGAATCAGAGTTATTGTATAGCAGTGGTATTTTTCTGCTATTCTGAAACTAGAAAGGCTGTGTCAGCTATTTATTGTCTTCATGTTTGTTTTGTATCCTATTTTTTCATCTCATTTTCAGGACATGTTTTAAACCAATATATTTAGGTATATTTCTCATTGATCTTTTCCTCTCCCAGTGACCCATAAGTACAATTCATATTTACTAAGAGACTCTGACAATGACTGAGTTGTATGTGCATCTCTAAAGCAGGACACTGTGGAAGGTCAGAGAAGCAAAGCAATACAAATGAATGTAAATGTATGAGTTCTTGATCTGAACTTTTGTAAGTTTAGTAAGAGAGCTCTGGAGCAATGTGATCTATTTCTCATGGGCCAGTGTTAGTTTTTCATTAGTACTTAGATTTAGAGGAAGCTTCCCTTCAATTATAATAGCATATTTTCTAGGAGCTTGTATTGCTTATTTTTTAAAGGACATTTTAAAAGACACTGCCTGAAAGTAATTTTTCAAGAAAGAAATGCCACTCTTCCAGTCCCAATTAAAAGATCTTTTATTTACAGGAGAGCTAACAAAAAGCTGAATGTCAGGTGTATATGGCCTATTACCTAGAAAAAGAAAGTGAGCATCTGATTTTAGTGTAATGGCAGAAGACATCCACTAGATAAAAGAGTAAGAACAAAACACGTCAGTGGGAAATATCCTATTTCTAATTATTTATGTCACAGATAGCTATTACTGAGAAGAAGCAGCTCCAGCATTGAATGGGATGTAGAAATTAAAACCATGATAAAAGCATAGACTACCAGAGATGTAGTAGAAAGCCCATCCCTGGAAACATTCAAGACTCTGTTTTGTTAATGGTGTATACAACAGCTACTGCTTTCTTCAGACTGATTTTTCCACATCTAGAGTGAAATTCATACTTTGTTAAAGTGTTCCCACACGCTTGGTAAGAGGCTGTTTCATAGATGTCTGCATTATAAAATATATTGTCATCTTAACCAGATTTTGTAAAATCAGGTGTTTTGTATACTCTAGGTTTCATTGTTTTCATATTTTTTTCTTAGCTTCTGTGTCCTCTTTAATACTACCAGATAAAATGATGGGGGAGAAATAAGAAATATAATGTATCAGATCTTTAAATGAGTTAACATGTTGATTCACTCTTGCATTTCTTAAAAATGTACTTGTAGACTATGTTTTAATGTTTCTGATAGACTTTGTAGCACTGAACTCTTGCCACATGCTAGTGTGTGGGTGTACCTTGGTGGTCCTTCAGCAATCTTCAACACATGAAACTATTAGTGTCATCAAATGTAACTCTTACCTTTCTATGAGTGTGTGCTACTACACCTTATTCTTATTCCTGTCCTGAGAGATAATAGGTAATTTTAAAATTCAGTTAGCCAAGAAGCTGTGAAGGAAACCTTAATACTCACTACTAAATAGTGATTAATAATTGCAAATTCACTAGGATACTTATGTGTATCTTAGATTTACAAGACTAGTGTTGTTTTAAAGGTGTTAGTCTCTTTAGGGTCAGAAGTTTCATCTCCATGAATTCAGTGAGTTGTGCTTCAGAAGTTGTAACCCTTTGAAAATACAAACTTTAAAATTAAACAACCAGAAGACAAGTACAAATATTTTTTTATTTAGTGCTATTTTTAGCCTTCATGTTTGAGAAATATAAGATTACACATTAAACAGAGAAAAAAAAACAAACTTATACTTCTGCGGTGGCAGCCTGAATAAAATACTGAATTTTATGGTTCTTAGGATCAAACTGAGGGAGCTGGCTGCACAGTCTAGGTGTTAAGAGGCACTTTGAGTTTTGCTGAACATGTTTCCTCTCTTGATTTCTAAAGGTACTGGTTTTCCTATTCATTTTCTAATTTTGACAGATGCTTTAAGAGATACAAACTAAGAAAGCTCTTGACCTTGTTCAGTACATTTTCCCAAGCCACAGGTTCTTCCCTGATAAAAGGAGTTTATTCTGAAGGTTATTTATGATTGGTTTTAAGCAACATCTCAGCTTTAAAAATGTGCCTGGTGGAATGTAAGATTTACAAGAAGTAATTTATCTCTAACCTGTAAAACATATACGGTTATTTTACTTTAGTACTATGCAGTCTCAGATGGCAAATTACCCACTACAATATTTGCTGAAAGTGAATATAAAACATGTCTGAATACAGCTAGGTTTGTTTGCTTCTACTTGGAGAAAAAAAAAAAATAAAAAAAGAAGAGGATTTTTTTAAGTACTAAAATGAAATATTTTCTCACATTTCTGATCATTAAAAGGAAATTATTTCAAAAACATTTAACCATAATATCACAGAATGCACCTATTATATTACATCAGTTATATTTGGTTTTATTTTCTTCTATTGCATATGAAAAAGTAATAAACAGGGATAGGATGCTTTAATAAAACTGTAAACAAATTATAGGTTATATTTTTAAGCTACCTGGATATATACATTCAAGAAACAGTCATAAAGCTGAATTTGAAAACAGCTCTGGTATGGAAAAGACTTTCTATACTACCAGTATATATCAGTAGTTACCAAAGGGATATATTCCTTGATGACCCAGGTGGTTCAGTTGGCCTCGGTATCATTGTCCTGGTGGCAAAGTGTCTATATGTGGTCATTTGGCTGGTGTGCTGTAGACAGACACTAGCATGCTATCAATAACAATGAAGATTAAAAACAATGTGTTAACTTACTGTCTAGTTTTTACTCATGAGTTTTCCAAAGATTTCTTGCTGTCTACTCAAATACACAAATGGCTGCTGAGCATAATCTGTCACTTGCAGCATTTTGCAGGCTTTCCAACTAAACTAAACATCATTTAATACCTAAGAACTAGTTAAACAGGGACAAGGATGTGTGAGCAGGTCTAATGCCAGATGAAGAAAAGGGCATGAGTGGAGGCTGCCAAAAGACCATTACAATGAGCATCAAGTATTATTCATGAGGACCAAAGTTCCAACTTGAAATATCCAGTTTGATATTCAATTTCAGGTTCTGACATTTTGCAGATAATACACATGCACATATCTAGATATGTAACATTATGTGGATGGTCACATCTTCATTTACAATATTTTGATACATCTCTGCTCTCCATAGTACTGATGTATCATTAACTAACGATGAACTTTGCTTAGGAATACAATTTATTTTTTATTAATTATTATGTTAACATTTTGCTTGTTTACTTTTTTTCTCTTAAGGAAAATCAATATCTGGTAACAGAAAGAATATATTTACCTATTTGCCAGTGCATCACTACCAACTTCTCTGTATATCTCTGACATGTATGGAACAGAGTGTACAACCCTGTGGTATCGACTCATACTTGTGATAAATATTTGAGTGAGTTACTCAGAAAGAAAAAAAAAACATTAACTGTCTTTTCCTCAAGGTTACATATTTTGGCTCTCAAAATATCATGCTCCAAATCTCCTCGCTCTTTTTCATTTTACTACAGGAGATATATCAGTTCTTCAGGGGATTAATAGTATCAAGGGGAGTGGTTGTTTCATTCTTTTCTTATGACCCTAAAATTACTCCACTTCCAAGCCATCAATCAGTGGTCACAGTTTCAGGCTGGCTGTTCTCATTGTACTGGAAAGAGTCTCATTTAAATTGATTGATAAACTGGGAAACTTTTATAAGATATGGTCTGCTTTTATTAAGCTTTCGACTTTGAGCTGCCTGATTTCTCTTTTCCATTAACCAAACCTCTTCTTCCCCCGGATCTCCTTGGTATATACAGCATTATGAAATGACTGTGGTTGAGGTTGTGTTTGTTGGGGTTTTTATTTATTCTGCTATTTTTTGCCTTAGTCGTGAAAAAATCATTTGAATTACTATAGTGAATAAGATCACTGATTTACTGCACAGGTAACATTTTCTTTACAGTGTCAGAAACAACAGAGGAATGTGTGAGAAACACTTCATCCTGCAACATCCTTTGAAACATAAGGATTATTCTTATTGTAAAAAAGTAGCCCTTCTGCATTTTCAGTTTTTCCAGTACTTTGGTGTTTTCCTAATATGTATATAAAGGTATAATAATTTATTTCTAATTTTCCTAAACTTTTGATCTCAATAGTACTTTAAAAGAATGTAAAAGTTACCGTATCATGGTGTTCAAAACTAAGACTTTATTTTTATACACACTTTTGCCTTTTCTTTTTTATGATAGCTCTCAAGAGATAGTAAATATAAATGTCTGATCAACTTCTTTATACCAAAAGCTTATTTTTATAGTTTTGCCCTAGAGTTTCTTACCTAGAAATCCTTTTCACATTTTTGCATTTCCAGAAGTTTTCTTACTTCTGTAGCCTAGAGTTGTTAAGTCTATGGATAGTTGGGGCACTTCAACTGTTTTGGTTTATTGGAAGTAGGCTCCGACTGCCACTGCTTTGCCTCTATTTCTCTATACATCAGCAGACTGTCCATTAAAAATTACTGCACATAGTTGCTTACTTACATTGCTTACTGTTTGGTCTACTGACTGCAAAAGTGTTTAGACAGGTGTCCAGTGAAGTGTGGAGGCCTAAATTCTCTGTCTTTGTCTTTGGGAAGGCCAAACAAATTATTTCCTCAGTGACATACATAGTTCGCTGCTCAGCTCCGTGCCATTTTCAGTTCTGTTGTGTATGCTTGTGCATGTCTGTGCATGTGCATGTCTGTGTATGTGTGTGTCAAACAAGGAATAAGAGTTTAACGTAGACCCCAGTTTCTCTGTGATTGAATTCCTTTTGCTGAAGTGAATTTTACGGCCAGGGATCTTGAACCATTGGTCCAGATGAAACAATGTCATCGATTTGTGTTGTGAAATAATAATTTCTTACCCAGCTCATAAATAGCATTATAGTTCATTTGCTTCTTAGAACTTCAAATGTCACTTGGGGTCAAGGACACAAGAAGTTTCATTTGTGTGACATGCACCATTAAACTCAACAAACTTAATGAAGGCAGGAGACAAAAATTGCAATGTGGAGGTAAATAGTATGTCTTGAACTTGTAGGTGATTTGGGTATCTTTATAATTCTGTAGAAAACTGACAAATCTCATTTTCTAGTATTTCTAACCTTGCTACTGTACACCATCATAGAATTTTCCTCATTTCATCTGAGATCAGAGCTCTATTAAAACATCTGCGACAAATAAAAAAAAACTTTGCAGGCTGTGTCTTCCATCATATTGATTTATATTAAAAAAAAAAAAAAAAAGAACTAAAATGTTAATGCTTTCTGTATTTCAAAGATATTTTACTAATGATACAAAATATTTTGTCTAACAAATTGTCAAACACTGTGAGCTTTCAACTGCCAAGTCTCAGTCTCCTGAAATGAAATCAGATAATTTGTTGTACTAAAAAGGTCAGTTGATGTTAACCAGCAAATGTCTAAATGTATAGATTTGCTAAGCCTGGACATTTTAATTTTTATTCTTTTTTTTATAAAGTTGGTATTTCTAGAGCTAATATCAAATGACAAATTAATCTAATTCCTTATATTTTGTCTGTGGCACAATTCAATTCCCCTATGAAAATGAAAACAAAAACAAACAAACAAACAAAAAAAGAGCAAATTGAGTTGTGATATACTTTTCTTCTTTCAAGAAATATTTTACAACTGTTTAATTATACTCTTACATGTCTGTGCTTTGGAGAAGAGTTTTCTTTCTTTGTATACTTGGCAGTCATTATTTGGAGATACCAGTAGAAAACACAAAAATAATTACTGTCTTTATGTGGACAAACTGTGCTGCCAACAACCATTATAAATCCACAAACCCATGTGTTTTATGAAAGTTAAAAGAACATGCCTATGTGTTCATGTGCAGTTGCTATTTTCAGCTAAAGTGCACCATGAATAAATAGCCTCACAGTGCCACTCTGTCCAGATATAATTCTCTGTATTTCTAAAAAATATGGAATATTTGTGCAGACCAAGTAATTGCAGGTGCTTAGGGTCAAAATCCCACAACTTTCTTTTCTATTTTACATTATGTATTTGTTTGTTTGTCCATTTGATTCTTGAAGTTACTGGACATTTTTATCAAGGTCTGTAGTTCCTTTTTCACATCTGAATTCACCAACTTGAATGTTACATAATCATGGATGTTTTCACATTGCTTTTATAGTCATGTTCTATAGGTATTATACCTTTGCTTAATCTCAAATACACATATTACAGAGACACATCCTTAAAGATGACAAGGGACTGAAAAGAGTAACTAAACTCAACAAGTTGATGCAGGTGAAGGCTGACAACTGAATATCAGTTCTCAATGAGTATAACCTGTTGGGACCATGTTGTGATGCTGTTGTTTGATGCTTGTTGTTATTTGAGAAAACCGCAAAAGAACAGAATGAAAACAGACAGAAAGGTGGATTGAATGCAACATCAAACTCAACTCAGTCCTACAACACATCAAGGAAAGAATGAAATTTAAAAAGTACATGGTGAAACTGTATGTGTCAGGATGCTGTCAGTCATAAAGCAGGTGAATAATAGTTTGAAAGCACAGTGGTGGCAGTCATTATGCAAGTGCACAAAAACATCCTTGATATTTTGTTGAACAAGGAAAAAAGTACAGCAATATATAAGGAAAATAGTCTATGAAGTAAGAAGTTTCTTGAAGTCACAATAGGTGCCAGGTGGTGGTTCTGCCCGGCTCAGAAACAGATTTGAGCAGGAGATATGGACTTGCACACTTGCAGTGTGAATAGAAAGTTCCCACTATTCTGCCTTTTTATATGCACAGAAGATTATATTATGTGTTACACATGCAGTTAAAACTAAAAAAACCCCTAAATTTAATGGTAAATGAGGAAAATAAAAATAGTCTTCCATCAGACATGGGACTTGGACTGAAATCAAGAGACTTTTTGTAGTTGTTCATTAAAAATTGTTGATTTAGGGATAATTACTTTAGACCTATCTTTCTTCTTCATAATGTAAGACAGTATTCCTTTTTAGATATTACTGTAAAATTTCAAAATAAAAAGTACACAGAATGCTTTTAATCCAGCTCCCTATGAAGTATCACATACTTATCAACCTTGGAGAAAGGCTTTTAGGGCGGAAGACTGGCTCTTTTTTTGAATTAGTGTGCTTACATATTTTTGCTACTATCTGGAAATTTCAGTGTATGTTTCTTTTGAGTATTTTTTTTAACACTCTCCAGATAGCAAGCTATGTTCTGAAATTCTAGACACCTTGGATAATTGGTATAATTTTTGCAAGGAACAGGCTTTTTTAAATTCAATTCTCTAAAATTTGTTGTTAGTAGAAATTAAAAAATGAATTTGAAATTGTACTCCTAAAAGCCTTACATTGTCTGCTAAAACCATACAGTTTTTGACATTTGACTAAGGTAGCTTTAACCTAAAGTTTCCTTTAGATTTTGTGACTTTGATTCTAACTTTAGCTGACTGTCCTTTTAGCCCGCTACTCTGTGCTTCTGGAAATACAGTAGATTCTCTGAAACTACTTGAGAAGCTCAGGAGAAAAAGTAAGGGTAAAATAATCAGGTTGGGGAATGTCAGATTGTTGAATTTATGGAAAATTTTTATCTACCCTCAGTCCAAGAGTCAAAAGCACTGATAAAAGTTAAAGTGAAAATAACATTGATTAGGATTTTTTGATTTACATCTGAGAGAAGTAAGTTCAACTCAGAACAGAAGAAAACCTTGAGAGAAGCTGAAGAAGAAAGATTCAAGTAAGATGGCTCTAACTTTTGTCAGATTAAATATTGTAATAAGAGGAAATGATACAATCTGGAAAAAAAGCCCAGATAATTTGGAAAATATTTGGTAGTGCAATAATTATTGACTACTTATGGAAAGCACTTGTTTATTTTAAAGAAATGCTTTAGCAAGGTTACAGTAAGACAAAAACAACAAGCGAGCTGTCTTAACTACAGAATATATCTGTGAGTGCAATCTTCTAATGTGGGTACATCTTCTAATGCTATGTTGAACCCAAAATGTTAGCATGGTATCAATGATGCAAAATGTAGAAAAGTTCCTGCCCTTACATGGAATTAGCAGAATATTGGGAAGAAGGCAGATTTGTTTATTTCTTACAGAAAATTCTCTAAAAAAACCTGAGAAACTGTATAGGCTAAATCTGAAATAATACTACTTGTCTTTCTTTTTCACCAATTTATTCCTAAAAATTATAAGTGCAAATATTTTTAATTGCAGTCAAATGTTACAGAAATGCCTTATGTGTCTAATTTATAATGCAATCAGACTTGATACTGAAATAACAATATATGCTACTGTGGCACAACAGCCTAGCTTGCAAAATTAGTATTAAAGTTTATGACCCTGAGTATGGTAATGAGCCCTGCCTCTGCTTTGTGGGGATTAATGATAAAAGAACTGGAGGACCCATGGCAACACCCAACTACAGGAACTGTGTAGTAGGATGGTTGTTGAAATCAATAGTTGTCCCACAGACAGCAGCCTTTTGGAATCAGCTAATGTTTTATAACATCACAGGACAGACTGAGGCATTGGCCAATGTGACTTGTGTCAGGTTGGAAGTATTGAATGTGAAACTACAACCAACATCGAAGATGGCACTACAAAACAGACTGGTGCTAGACTTGTTACTCTTGCATGCAAATGGGGTATGTGGATATTTGAGTCTAACTTATGATACCTGTTATGTTCACATACCAAAGGCAACCTGAAGACTCAGTGAACAACTAGATCATATAAAACATGTTGCCAAAGCCAATAGAGAGCTTAGAAAAAGTATGGAAGTTGGGTGGTTGAATACACTATTGCATATATTAGGTTTTTCATTAACAGGTTGGTTACAAAGTTTGCTGCAATCTGTACTGATAATTGTCACTGTGATTATTATGTTTCTGTCTTACTGTCTTGTAGTAAATCTCTGGTAAGTCATACATTGTGATCCATCAGGTGTCTGTAACATCTGATCGGATGGAAATGAAAACTTGTCTGGTTAAGGAGGAAGAGAAGCACACTATAAAGGATACCCACAACAATGATTTTATACAAACGTGATTGGGGATTCCATTTTGAAGAACTATAGTCACAAAGTGAACGATGTGGCATAATGGCCTAGGTTGCCATGAGACAGGAATATAGCTAATTTAGTGCTCTTTGGGAGAAAGGTTGAGATGTTTATAACCATGAGATTCTTGTGCTATGTCTAGGGCTGGAGATCTGCTAAGCTGGAATACCAAATGACAGAAAGAAGGAGTCTTGTGAGGATAAGATGATTCTGTTTTGTCTAAACCAACAAGCACAAACATTTTGAAGGCCAGAGTGTCTGAGCATAGACCTTTGCCAAATTGACAGCAAAATTAATTTTAAAGTTTACACCCTTGAGTATGGTAATGAGCTTAAAGGAGTACCTGCTAAACTTACATGGATATGTTACTCAGCTCTGCACCCAAACAGTGCTAAACGTCGCCTAGAAGGCAGGGACAGACAGCTTTAGGATATAAAACTCACAGAGGGAATACACCTCTCAGGGTGGGGGAAAAGACTGAAAGTATAACAGAGGTGGTTGACAGGCTATGCTCCTCTCCCTCCAACCAAGAAAGGGACTCCTTCTTGGTAAGGACTGTGCCCTGACTGCCCAGTGTACCTTCTATTTCTGTATCTGTCAGCACTGTAACTTAGCCCTCAGCTCCGACTGTGTTGGATGTTATCTGGGGACTCTTTACTTGAGCTTTTGTGGTTAGTGCATTGATCTATGTCAATTCCAAACCTGTCTGTCACTTTAAGAAATCAAATCTCTTCTAAACCGTCTCTGCGTAAGCCCTTACCCAGGCTCTGCAACAGGGAACTGCCATTTCAGCGGAAGCCCCACAGCCAGGCTCTGAGACAGGGCTCTCAGACACACCTTTGACTTTGCAAAACTGGTCAGTGAAGTCCTTGGGCTCTGGCAAGAAAATGTCTCACTCACACCCTTAATGCTACAGCTATCAGGAAAAAACCTTGACTGTATAACAAAGGAAGCCAAGATCTTTATCAAACCCTGAGAATTTAATAAAGTAGAACTCCATAGAAGTAAGTGAAACTTTCCTTTCTGCTCTGCTACAAGTGCATCAATTGCTGTAATATCTCCAAGCGAAACACACTTTGGACAATGTCATTATCATTTAAATGGGTACCATAAGCAAAAGGACCTTCTGCTATATTATTAAATTTTCTGGTGATAGTTCTTCTTGTGTTCCTTTATTTTTACCTGTACTCTGCTATGCTCCATACTTTTGGGTCATTTTTATTATTTACCAGGACTGGCTTCTAGCTGGCATAGTCTGAGTTTCTTGAACATGTTAATATAGACACTACTTATCTCTTGTATCTCTGAGCATTACCAGGGATAAGGTCACTGATGTGGTATAAGAGGTTT
Organism: Todiramphus chloris collaris; assembly: GCA_025345505.1. Taxonomy (NCBI): domain Eukaryota; kingdom Metazoa; phylum Chordata; class Aves; order Coraciiformes; family Alcedinidae; genus Todiramphus; species Todiramphus chloris. The sequence goes on along the minus strand of JANVCC010009977.1, from coordinate 713,056 downwards.
TCTGAGGATTCTTCATGCTGTTTGGTTTAGCTCACAGCATGGTGGTGGGCAGCTGACAAGCAAAAAGCAGAAGGGGTCAATGTGTGGTTTGGGATAATCCTATCTCTGTGGAGCTGCAGGGATGTTAACATTAATTAGCATTTATGTTAATATGAAGGCAAAGGGAAGATTCATGGTAATTCTTTCCAGGAGACAAGAAAAAAAAAAGAAAGAAATGTCTTTCTTCACACATAATTCTTTTTTCCTACAGGAAAATCCAAATAAGATAGAAATGAACTCTATGCCTTCCACAGCAGTTCATTTGTCAGTGGGTGTGCACAGATAAGGGTGAGAGAGACTGGAGGCTATAGCCTTCAGGACAGGCAGGAAAAAAGGACATAGAAAGATAGACGTGTGATGTTCACGTCTTAGTGTGAAGAAACGTAATGGGAGAAAAATACTTGCATTACAGAATTAGTAAGGGAAAATGTAAATAAGGGAAAAAAAGTAAAAGAAGACTGTTACTTTGAGGGGGAAAAAAGGTGCAATTACATGTAATTAGATAATTTTGACACATAATGTACAAAATACAAATTGCATAAACTCAAGGTTGATGATTAATGATTGATACACAATTAATAGCCTTTCATAATTCAAAGTAAATCTATGCTTAGATGAAATGTCATATATAGTACCAGAAAGTAAAACATCATATCTGCCTTGGCTAGAATGAATGCTTCTTAGCTGTGTCCCTAAATAAAAAGTTGTTAATGATTTTCTTATTTACGTACAGAGATTCTCTACATCTACATCCCCAAGTTTTGCTTCATAATTAAGCTTGAAGCCTTTATTTGTTAGTTTTACTTACCTCACTATCAGATTTGACTCCCATTACCTCCTGCTGAAGCTTAGGTGAATTTGATTTTCTGACTGATTTTTTCAAGGCCTTGCTTCAAGGTTGTGTTGTCTAAACTTCATAAATCTTCATCATTCAGCTCCTGATGCTTATGATGAAAACAGAGGGTCCTCTAGCTTTGATCTGCTTGTACTGATTCCCTTATCATTCAAGTGCACTAAAACTACACAAACCTATTTCAGAAATTAGCTTTTGATTTATTTCAAGATTCCATAAATACTAGTGCAGACTTTTCTAACAGATAAACACATAGACGGGTGAGGAATATAAAAATTCATACATGCACATGTACTGAAAAATTAGTTTTATTTGGCAACACTGTAATTGTTACAACAAATTCTTAGAAGGCTAAAGGAAATCGGCTAATGCTTTTATAGAGCTTGTATGTAAGAGGAATATATCCATAATTCCTTTGTTATTCAGGTTCCTTTTGTTTATTTCATTATTCAGATGATTAGTTTAAACTTCGCTTTCACCAAATCACATAATCACAAAGGCTGGAATAGACCTCTGTAGATTATTTTGTCCAATCCCCCCTCATCAAGCAAAGTCATCTAGAGCTCAGGGCTCTGTCCAATTGGGTCTTGAATAGCTCCAAAGATGGACACTCCATATCCTCTTCCAGTGCTTGAGCACCCTTACAGAAAAAAACATTTTTCTTATGCTTATAAGTAATTTCCTGTATTTCAATATATGTCTATTGCTTCTTGTCCTGTGACTGGGCACTACATTGGCTCCATCCTCTTTACTCCATACATTAAGTATTTTTACACATGCATATGATCCCTCTAAGCCTTTTTTTTTTCTCCAGGCAGAAAAGTCCCAGCTTTCTCAACCTTTCCTTGCATTACAGATGCTCCAGTTCCTTCATGATCTTTGCAGCCCTTTGCTGGAATAGCTCCAGTTATGGAATAGCCCCAGTATGTGCATGTTTCCCTTGCATCGAGTAATCCAGAACAAAACACAGCACTCACTACATGTCTCACCATGGCTGAACAGAGGGAAAGGATCATCTCCCTCAAAGTTCTGGCAACGTTCCTCCTAGGAGCCTGGTCTGCACTCCATGGAAAGGACCCATGCTGGTGCAGTTCATGAAGAAATATAGCCCATGGGAAGAACTCATATTAGAGAAATTTGTGGAGGACTGTCTCCTTCGGGAGGAACCCCACACTGCAACAGGGAAAGAGTGTGAGGAGGGACTGACAGAGATAACAGGTAGCAGGTAATTAACTGACCAAAACTCCCATTCTCTGTCCCCCTGTGCCACTCAGGGGTGAGGAGGCAGAGAAGCTGGGAGTGAAGTTGAGTCTGGGAAGAAGGGAGAGGTGTGGAGAAGGTGTTTTAAGTGTTATTATTATTTCTCATTATCCTCCTCTGACGTGCTTGTCAGTCCATTTTGCCTGTGATGCTAACTGCTGAGTAATCTTAGATCACAGATGGTACTCATTCTTTGAGTAAATCTGTCTCCTATTATACAGAAATATTTATTGAGAATAGGGCAACAGGTTATTCAGGGGCCAAAGAGTGAAGTAGCTACCCATTTTCACTGGTTTCTAGAAGCTGAAATTTTGCTGATTTTTTTTACATACCTTACGGGTATGTAATAAAACTAAATTTTTTGAGAGATATCATGATCCAAAATAACTTCTCTCCTTTTCAGAGCATTTCTTTTTTAATTTGTCATATTAAATGAATTTTATAATACAAAAAATAGAAATATGATGCATATACAAAAAGAATGGACCCTTGTTTTTCCCAGACGAATCTAAGAAATTTCATCCACACTGACAGCAATATGACAGTGCATGTGTATTATTTTCAGGGGTAGAAACATTCTTTTTTTCATACATTATCTGTGGAAAGACAGTAGATGCTGATTTTATCTTTACTGCACCTTAGTGATGAAGCATACTCATCTCTCAGAAGCAGAAATGGGGTTGCTCACTATTTATGATTATAGTTGCCTTTTAGAGAAGCATGGAATGAAGCATCTGAGGAATGCATGTGTCCTGCCAGGAACACAGTAGGAAAAATATCTTCTATTTAGGATAAGATGTACCGACAGCACAGTAGGAGCAGCTGAAATTAACTGTGCATTTGGAGTTTTCATAGTGACCTGGATCACTGAAATCAACTTGCATGTGTCCTATAATTCAACAAAAACTTGCTTTTTCTGCAGAGCCAGAACAGGAAAGTTAATACACAGCATTTATCAATCTTTTTGCCACAAACGGAAATTGCAGTTTTGTTTTGTTTTGTTTTGAAAAGCTATTAAATGTTTCAAAAGTAATTTATTGTGTATTTTATTAAAGAAATTATAAGAACAAGTTATGTATGGGGCAAGGCAGGGAATGCATTAGTGATTTTCAAGCTTTAGCCCTCTGCCTTTGTTGCCCCCAGACAGGGACTGAGCTAACGAGCAGGCAGTGGAGCTGTGATGAGCAGCCAATAGGTCCTGAGGAGTGGGTCAAAAGAAGAGGAGTGATAGTAGGTGTATAGTAGGCCATCAATACAAATTTAAAGACTTAAAGTTCCACCAGAAAATGTTATGCTGATAAACCACAGGATGGATGTCATAAGTGCATCCATTTGTATTTGAGAAAAAAAAAAAAAAACAAAACCAAAAAACTTAAACTTAAACTTTGGAGAAATATCAGTCCTACAAATGAAAATGCTTTTGTTGCAATTTATGATTCCCAACTGTGTTTCAGATTTCCACCCATTTCCTGTGTATCCTTAAACACATTAGAAGGCAGAAAAAAAAATCAGGTCTGATGATGTTTATTGTCTGTTTAAAATTGATGTTTTTAGTAGTTTGCAATCTGTTTTATGAGAAGTGTTCTAGTCCATATTCTGGCTCAGCTGCTGGCTGAGTTTGTGCAAGTCATTGTCTTTCTTTGCTGTGAAGCTATAAAAACCTTCCAAACCTTTCTTTTTCTTTCAGGCTCTTTATAGGCTGATACACCAGGTTAAAAGTAGAGGGTTCACTTATTCTGTCTCTAAAATAAAGATTGTCTATTTGTTTATGAAATGGCTTGGGGATGAGAATTGATGTCTGCAGCTCATGGAAGGTACTGAAGAGTCAAGTCCATGGTAATCAGTAGGTACAACTTTTAATGAATTATTTTAGAGAAAGGATGTTTAAAACAATTGCATTTCTTTATGATTTTAAGAAGAGAAATTGAATTAGATATAGGAACAATGACATTTAAAATAACACTGAACATGAGTCAAGATTCTTTCAGTTGTGTCAGAGATAAAATGTGGAAGAGATGGTGTATACTTTTAAAACATTGTAAGTAGAATTTTAAGAAAATGTAAGAAAATTTAAAGAAGAAATCACTGCCAAGACAAGAATAGTTTCACGACACTGAAATATAGGTAATTCTATAGCTGAAAATTATAAACCTGTTTTTAAATTTGGCACCAAGTGGTAAAGAAGGATGACAGCTATTGGCTTATGTGAAGTAAGTAACCATTGCACAAAGGAAGGTGAGACAGTTTCACACTCATTAAGACTTTTTTAGTGGGATCCACATCTGATAGCATACACTGACTGTAGCAATACAAGTCAATTTTGGAGGAAATATAAAGGAGAAACATATAAGAAATGGAAAACTATACAATAGTTAGTTGAGAAAAACAGCAATGAATGTTCCAGACAAGGTGTCCTCCTCCAGGGAGTGGGCAGGTTTCTGAAGTGCAGTAGGAGGTACTGACGAGGATGTTGACATTTTTGCCAGGTTTTGCCTCTACTGTTGCATACTTTTCCTTAGGATCTGCTTAAGCTTCCTGCTTGTTCCCATGTGTGATGCTAGAAACACCTTTTGGAGCATATTAATCAGACATTAGTGTTGCATACTCATTAGCTCTTCAGTCTTTGTGTGCATGAAATATTGGATAGTATCAAGTTTTTCAATGACTTATCTGCTTTGTGGTGTTCTATATTTGGTTTACTCTAATATAAAACTAAAATCTACAAAGCAAGAAATGAAGGGAAAAGACCTTTCACATACTAGTGACTTTAATTCCTTCTCATGAGAACCTGTCATGAGTGATTTCAGGTATAAACCTGTGAAAGCATTTGCACTGGGAAAACAGCATGGGAACACATAGGAAAACTGGCACAGAGGTTCTGGAATATTTGCTACCTCAACTTGGTGAATGGGTACAGAGATGCAACGAGTTGACCCTTAGAACATTTGTGACTAAGGGACCTCTGGTGCTATGCAGCATAACTGTAGAATCTCTGTGGAATAGCAGGTCACTATTTGGAAGAGAGCTGGTGAATTTTGGTCATCTTGTTTATAGGAAACTCATGTGTAAACTGGAGTACAGCATTAATCTGGAAATCTGATAAATGAAATGAAGAAAAATTAAAAACAAAGGTGAAGACTTGTCAGCCTGGAAAAGAGAGGAGTCAACAGAATAGAAATATTGAAGCAAACCTCCATAGTTACTACTGTCCCAGATTCTTGTATGAACACATACTGATTTAATTTTTATAGTTTTTGCAGGTAAGACTACAGAAAATGCCTGATTTTGGACCCAAAGGAGTTTAAAGCAGTCAAGTATAAAGAAGACACTGGTACTTGCCTGACAGAGAAGCTGTTAGACACTGAAAGGAGGAAAGGAAAGAAATGAAAGGGAGTCTTGCAAGATTAAGATGAAATGGGTAAAGCTAAGATTGTATTTCAAGCAGAACCATAAAATCTGCAGGTGTGACTAGGATTAAAAGGAGAATTGAACATTTTTCACTTTAAACTATGCTTCCTAGAGATCTACTAATATTATTTCTGGAGACTGGTTTTTGCTTTATATCAATTTGTGTGAGACTTTAAGACATAAAGTATCTTAATTTTGTTTTAGAAGTATATCCATATATAGTATTATCAAAGGTTTGTAGAGTACAAAAAGGGAGACAAAATCATATGCATTGTCTTTAGATGTGGTAGTTACCTACCAGCCTATGTTGACTAGTTAATATGATCAAAGTGTTGTTTCCTGTTGGCACAGACATCATGTGTGCTGATGGTCCTTTCACTCTTCTCAAGGAGCTTTTCTGTTCCATTATGGTAGCTATGTGACTAAATTTCATGTTCGTATAATCAGAAAACAATGTTTTAATTCTTTGCACAATGGTTATTTTATAATAATTTTGAAAATAAAATTGACATCTTCTGAAACAATGTACTTCTATAAGACTAAGTTAACTGGGGATCATTCGTTATTTGGTACGTTGTTCCTTCCACTGGGCTGCATGCCAGTCAAGTGAAGTATTCCGTACTTTTATTTTTTTAAGTATGACCAATATGGGACTGTTAGCTTTTGCCTTATATTATTCCATTTTTTTGTTGGATTATAATAATTTGGGCTTTTACATGAAAAGTAATAATTGGATTTTAGCAAATAGAGTTTTTGAATCTCTGAGAATTTTTAGTAGATTGCAGACCCGAGATTTATTTCAGGTACTGTTTTCAATTTATCAGTTTGCTAATAAAAAAAAAGTAGAATCATTCCCTGTAGGTGTTTATAGGTGGGTCAGGTGTGGTGGGTTGACCCTGGCTAGACACCAGGTGCCCAGAAAAGACACTCTATCACTCCACCTCCTCAGCTGGACAGACGAGAGAGAACACAGCAAAAGGCTCATTGATCCATATAAGGAGAGGGAGGAATCATGCATAAATTACCATCATGGGCAAAAGAGATTCATCTTGTAGAAAAATTGATTTTATTTATCACTAATCAAATCAGAGTAGGATAATGATATGCAAACTGAAATCTTAAAAGTACCTACCCCCAGTCTGTCCCGTTTTCCTGGGCTCAGCTTCACTCCTGATTTTCTTTACTTCCTTCCTCTCAGTGGCAAAGGCAGTTAGGGCATGGGTGTTGTGACCAGTTCATCTCACATGTCTGCTGCTCCTTCCTCCTGGGGCTCCTCACCCTCCGTCCTAGTGTCCCTCCCACAGCAGACTTTTCTCCACGAATCTCTCCTACATGAGTCCTTCCCATGGGCTACAATTCTTCATGAACTGCTCCAGTGTGGGTCCCTTCCATGGGGTCAGTCCTTCAGACTGCTGCAAAGTGGGTCCCCATGAGCTTTCTTCAGTGTGGGCTCTTCACAAGGTCACAGTCTCTTTTGAGGCACATCCACCTGTTCCAGCATGGGGTCCTCCATCAGCTGCAGGTAGGTATCTACTCCAGCATTAACCTCCACAAGCTTCAGGGGGACAACATGCCTCATCATGATCTTTGCCACAGTCTGCGAGGGAAACTCTGCTTTGTATCTAGAGCACCTCCTCCTTCTTCTTCTTCACTGACCGTGCTGTTTGACTGAAGATATTTCTCTCACATATTCACACTCTTCTCTCTGTTTGCTATTGCTGTCACACAGAAAATTTCTCCCCTTCTTAAACATTTTATCACAGAGGTGCTACCACAGTTGCTGATGGTCTCAGACTTGTCCAGTGGTGGGCACATCTTGGTGCTGTCTGGTATGGGTTCTGTTGGACAAAGGGGAAGATTCTAGCACCTTCTTAAAGAAGCTACCCCTGTAGCCTCCCCCACTACCAAAGCCTTTCCCCACAAACTCAATGCACCAGAATACATCAAGATGGCTAAACTGGAAATGTGTAGAGAAAATTTATAAATACATGCTACAGAAAGTGTGAACTTTTTGTTGCTTCTGTTTTGTCTGTTTTGATTTCCATGTTTAACTGCTTATGAAGAATACAGGCTAAGCCTAGATTGCTGGGACAGACAATACACTTCTGTGAGGAAATCCATGAATATGGATTATTCTCCCTGTGTAATTTTATTTGTCTCCTCATTAAAAATGATTGAAGTCATCTTCACATGATAGCTTGTTTCCTGTGGTGGTGTTCTAGTTGAGTTTTCTTCGGCTAACGTACCTCATGACCTATTTTATGTGTTTTAGGGTGTCCATTGCACAACAAAATTGTTCTGAGTTACACTCTATGTGAAATCTCTGGAGGATGGAAGAGAGGGACATGTCTGTGACTCCATCTTATAGTGCTCTAGTTAAAATATTGTCTTTGTGGCTTACTTTTAGAATAAAAGCAGAATTAATAGTCTTTTCACAAGGGCTATTGAGAAATGAGATGCAAAAAGCAACCAATATTTTCTGTGAAAACTTGCTGCAAACAGGATTGAGTGCATAGGTCTAATGATAAAAAGCAGTGGCAGGCATCTGCCTTCTGATCACATTTTGCTATTTCTAGAAAATGGAGTTTTTCTTTTAACCTTCTTTTTATCTGGTGGATGTGGAATAAGTGTCTGAATCAGTGAGTAGATCTGTTCAGCAAAGCCTCAAAATCAGTATATTTTCCCTTCCTTTTTAAATACAGTTTATCAGTTATCCAAACTTACTAAAAATCCGCAAATCTCACATGAATAATTTCCATTTCTTTTTGCTTTTGAATTGACCTATAATTCATGTCCTTTTGACAAAACCATGCTTTTTCAGTGTCCGTTTCAGGTATGGCATCATTTTCTGTGAGAATGTAAGGAGGAAACCCCAAAAGTTGTTTATTCTTGTATGTAGGCACTTTTCATATACAGCTAATGTTTGCCTGTTGAAGACAGGCCTACATCTAGCAACAAAAGAAAAAAAATAAAAGCTTTCTCAATTAGTTATCCCTATTTGTAATGTCTTGATAACACATGTAGGTGATTTCAGAATTTTTGTTAGTCAGTGTCCTGGTTTGAGTCAGAACAGAACAAATTCTGTTCAGTGATTTTGCTTTGCAGCTCAGTCCTTCTAACTAACTGCACTTTCTGAGGTCAGCAGCCTGTTCTCACAGACAGTGTCTGCTTCTGACAGCGATAACACCTCATGTTTAGAGTTACTACCAAGGATTGGTGTGAAAACCAAGGCCACTGCTGGACATTGTGTACCACACTGGGGGCTGCAGAAAGTGAAAGGCTGCACCTGCAGGGAGGAGCAGACAGGATAGTCAACTCTAAACTGGCCAGTGATGGATTTAATCCCATATATGGCATATTCGACATAAAGCTGAGGGATCATGAGGGTCTTGCTCCTCTTGGCCCGCTTTGCTGGCTTTACTTGTCTTGGCTCGGGTCCTCTTCTGGTTTCTTCCTCGAGGCATCTGAGGGGGACTCTGTCTGTTTTGCCTTCAATCCCTATCTATGTGTTCCAGAATCTGGTACCAGAATCCTGCTCCTGAACACAATTCCCATCTGCTGCTGGGCCCAGTCCAGGACTTTCCCACTGCCTGCTCTACAGCATCAGTGGTAACAGTGATGTAATTGCCATCAGGGGGTGCTAGGTTCAATACTGGCTTTGTACATATTTGTATATATTCCATTTATTATTGTTATTAATTTCATTTTCATTAAAGCTGTTCTAGTTTCCTTTTCTAATCACTAAGTCTCTCTCCCTTACTCCCTTTCTCTTTCCTCTCTGGGGAGGGAGGGGGGTTAACAGAGAGTGTCTGTTATAGGTCTAAGGGGCTGTCCTGTCCCTAAACTGTGACAGTCAGACATGAAAGGAGAAGGTTCATTAATCTGGAGAAATGAGAAAATAGGTGGTAGCATTCATAGACTTAATAAAAGGCTAGACTTGATAGGTTGAATTTGTGTAATAATTATTTTCCCTTTGTCTCCTCTGTCTTCCTTCCCTTCACTGTTGCTACCCACATGAATCTGTAAGAAACTGCTATAAGACAGCATTTTGACATTTGAATTCCATGACAAAGTAAGGCCAGTCAGCGGCATGAAAAAAGTACAGTACCTCACTGGATTACTTACTGACAACCTGTAAACATAAGATTTTACTTAATCATGTGCAGAGTATATGCCTCCCTCTTAATCTTTTAAAATACATTCCCCTTTGCTGAATCCATTATTATATAATGTAGATAAGCAATTATTGTTTGCTCTTTCTTTGAGTCAGTTATCAACAGGTGTGCTAGATGCTGGATAGCACAGGTTAACTGAGACAACCGACAAAGCAAAATTTATCAGGCCATCTCCAGTGTACAGTGAATTAAGTGGGATATTTTAAATTCCATTTTTCACTTATTTCTCCACAGTTTCAAATTAGTCCCGAATCTGTCTCTGCAGTAGAGCTGCAGTGATTTGCATAGGTGTGGAATCATGAGAGTGCAGGAGACTAGATGCAGTGTCCTCTACCTAAATCCCAAGTTTTTTGAATGAAAATAAAAGTGAGAGCTAATATATTTTAGTCCTCTTCCTTGGCATTTTGATAGTTTCTGTAAGGAAATCTGCTAGGAAAAGAATACCAGCCAGAGTCAGTCTGTTACCAATATCTACACAGATATCTTCATGGCATGTCTCTCTCACTGCTTCATTTCCTTCTAGCCTCATCAGCTATTCTTTCCTATGCCTGTTTTTAGCTTGTCTTCAGGTGTTGTCCACTTGTCCTGACAGCCTCTACCTCTGGGGTTCCTAGTCCTTTAGTTAGTCCTTCCAGTAAATTAAGCTATTGCTTTTCTGCCAATCTGCTTTTGTTTAATAAGAAACATAGATTTAACATGTTTAGGCATCACTCTTCAGCTGATCTAATAAAATGTTTCAGTTACTTAAATACATGACATGGGACTTTTCATGTATAAAAAATGTAGGAAGATGCAGCTGTATTATTAACTTTCCTCTGATACTTATGAGTCCATTAATAACTTTCTTATATAAAGCTATATAACACAATATAAAATTACTTGATAACTGATACAGAATTAAGTCATAAAAGGCATAAAGTTTCATGTGTAATTAGGCTAAATCATATGAATTGTAGGATATACTATCACTGTAGCTCAGGTTTATAGAAGAAAAGTTTAAAGGAAGAAAGTAATAACCTTAATAACCTGGTGCATTACAGAACAACTTGCAGAAACTATTGTTAAAAGTATATAATCTGTTTAATAGGTAAGCAGATCTGCTCCAGTATAGTATTTCATGAATCCCTAGTAACATCATCCCAGGTGTGCAATATCAGATATGAACTTGAGTTTTATTTGTTTAGACTGCTGACAAGACCTGCTATGAATGTGAGGAATGCAGGGTGAAACCCATTATGTATGAAAAAGTGGCATGCTTACAAGGTATACTGAATAGTACATGCAAGTTCAAGGTGGAAAATAGTTGGCTGTACGTTGAGTCACTTTTGTCTCATTTTACAGGCTAAGTAGTCTTTTGACCTTTCCCTCTTAGCTGAAGCCTTTGTTGCAGTCATTACTTATAATCATCCAGGATCAGATATGGTTTTTCTCCCTCATTTTTGCATTAAAAGTTTCCATTCCTGCACATTTAAACTTCAGATAACTAATTTCTTTTCTTTCTTACACTGATACCTTCACGCTTTGTTAGCTGCACTTCAGTGTGCATCGTTTACAGAATAGATAACTAAAGAATCATATAGTCATTGTAAATTCAGTGGGGTTTCTAGATGAAAATTCATTGAAAGACTATGGAAGCAAATTCCTCCCATCGTCCCTGAAGCAAAGGGAAATAATAACTGCACACTCCTGAGTCAGAGTCACTCAGAAGACATATGGCCATCATTACACACAATCAACTACTATTTAGGCATGACAATACTCCTACTATCAGTGTCATTGTGTTAGAATAAAAATTAGTATTGCATGTGTATATAATAACCTGGTTATAAAATGCTAAGGATATTTTAATTTGAAATATAGAAACCACATTATTGGAATTCATAGGACATATGATTTTCCTGTTCACTTCATGCATACTCTCGTTCAGATGAGTAAGCAAAAAAGTTTGGAAATAAGTCCTGTGGAAGTGCCTTCAAGAAAAGAATTCATAATGCTCACTTGCTTGTTTACCCTCGAGACAATACATTTAAAAGAATCACAAATTAGACCTGGGAGTTTTCTTATTATACATTTAAAATTAATCCTAATATTTTCTGTTTCAGGCTAATATTTTATGCTACAAAATACTGAATTAGACAAAAACATAGCAGGAAGAATCCAACAAGGGCACACCTGAGTCATAAGGAAGGACCAAAACACAGAAAGAACAGCACAATGTGAGATAGGAAAATATCAGCCTAATGAAATGGAACACATCATGGATAGATAAACAAAATGCAAAAACTACTCATGCATTTTATGTTGCTTGTAGATTTCCCCAAAATAGGTGCTTGATATTGCATTAAATCATGTTTTGGCTGAGGATAAAAAAAAAAAAAAAAAAAAAAAAAGAGAGAGAAAACCTAACAGAAATCTCCTAAAATGAACATGAAACCATACAGACAAGAGATAAAACCATATCAGACAAGAATTTTTTAGAAAAATTAGAAGTAAAATGCAGATAAAATAGTGCAAGAGAAGAACATAATATGGTATCCAAAAGATCCTGTGGAATAGTTATGTTTGCATATTGCAGTTTTAAGGAGGTAGTTAAAAAGCAATATAAATAATGGTAATGGAATCTCATTCAGGTTTCAATATATTTGACAATCCTTGCTACAATTTATAAAATATTCCTGCAATGTCTTTTATTGTCATTCTGAACAGCAAATGGCATGTTTTACTTGACATTCTTTGGTAATTTCTGAAGAGATCAAACCTGGTTTAATTTAGATTTGCTGAGCAAACAGAAGACCTTGAAGTCTTTGTGAAGAGATACTTCTGTTCCTCAACTCTGCCAAAATATATTTTTTTTCAGTTCAATTATTGCAACAGCAGATTCATGTGTCATCATTCATTCTTTGTGCCTTTCTTTGGCTACTGAATTGTCAAAGATGTTGGGTATCCTCCCCAAAATTGGATCCCGAAGTTATATCTATGTTATCGTGTGAGGTTCCACACTAACATAACATGTATTTCTTTGGCTCATCAATTGTGCAGAAATTTCCACTTGTGAATTACAATGGTGTTATGGGTTTCACTGATGCAGCTGAAGAAATATCTGTCAATGTTATTTTGACTTGATAACAGTAGATCAAACAGAAGACTGAAGTTCTTGGAAAATTTGTTTTGGAAATTAAATAAAATTAGCTGAGGTTCCTGTGTCTGGTCATTCATTTCCTACCTTAATCTCATGAAAGACACTCCCTGATACAAAGACTACAAATATATTAGGCTCAGATCCTTTCCTTCTAGAATATCATATCTGGCACCAAGAATACAAAAACAAGACTATGACTTGTTCTGACCAAAGCAGTCCTAACCAGACTGTTACAAACTATCATTCTTGATTTTCTTGGAGCAACACTGTTTAGAACTAAAATGGGCACACCTCTGGACTTTGTACAACCTTTCTGAGATATTCTGTCCTGATCCTGAGAGTTACAGGCTTGTCATGATACATCTCAAAGTACTGAAATATGATCATCTTGTTCAGTTAAACATGCATGGACATGCTTCTACTGAATTTTTTACAGTGTGAAAATAATTTGAGGGGAGGGGAAAAAACCACCTACACTTCTCAATGTAGAGCAAGTGAGGGATGCACTTAGAGCTGGAACAATATCTCAGAGTTGATTGTTGAGATTAATTTTAATCTTGAATGTTTCAAGGAAACAGTAGTTTTAACAAACATTAAGACAGAATCTGAAAGACTTGCTGTGGTGGATCAAAATCAGCTTCTTGCAGAGAGTACCAGTAATAATAAGAAAGGAAAAACCTTTTTTTTTTTTTTTTTTTTTTTGATATAAAGTCTGGTCTTCAAGATCAGAATGGTGAGTGAAGTGTCCAGATTTTTCTCCAAAACTTCTATGGTTATTCCCCATACTTATCTTTCTGGTTTAATTATACAATCAGAAAGTACTCATGGTTTAATATTGAAAAGTACTAAAATTGGCTCACAGACATTTGTAGAAGGCATAGCTCTTCTTACAGGAAGTTAGGAGCTTTGGAGTATGACCTAGCATTGTTACAGGACGTTCAGATAACAAAACTACCTCTTATAGTACACAACATAGGAACCTTTTTAAGACTTCTGTAACTGTGCAGATGTTTGATTTAGATTATGTGTTTCTCTCAGGCAAACTTACATGGTAATATTGGAATCAGCAGTCTATTTATCAGTAGACGCAGGAAAAATACTGTCATTTGCCCATTAAAAATAAGCACAAAAAAAATAATACCTTTTTGCTAAGAAATTAGTTGCCTTATCTGGAAAGGGTTTTGAAAGTTTACAAGGATATTGCCTTGACCTAATAGGTGGAGAGGGGGGTTTTGGGGGATTTTTATATTTATGTTCCACCTGAAAATCCTTTCAACCATTGTAATTTGGCTAAATTCTACAATTTAGGAAAAAATTAAAACCCCACAGTTTTCCATGTGGTTCATGAAGACTTTTATATTGTGGCATTTAACTTCATGGAAGATGTTTCATGTTGTGGCTTGGATCTTTTAGGTTTGAGTAAAACTTTCATGTTTTGTTCTTTTTGCAGCAAGGGAGTAGAACAGTACTGAAACAGACACCAGTGAAATTATCTTCCCTCTACTTTCCAGTTTCCTACTGTCATAGCTCCCATAAAGGACACCAGGATGCAGAAAGGCAAATACCTGATGAGCCCTAGGAAAGGGCTTAGCAAAAGCAGATATTGAGGTGAAGAGATCAGCCACATAAAAAGACTGGAATTACAGTGTAGCACTGAGTGAAAGTGAGAAACAGGACAGGGATGAGAGATGCAGGGAGCTGAGCTGGAGCTAGTAACTGACACAACAGACCAGAGGTGACAGAGGAAGAAAGACATGTAATTGCCACCTTGCATCCCTAGGGATCCCAGAATAGAATCTGTGATTGAACACCCTGTCAAATAGCTGTTATCCCATTATGCAGATAAGACTAAATTACTTCCAGTTTTGAAAGAAAACAAAAATCATTGGTATTGATAGAGAGAGAAATAGCATGTTCCGACTCCTACATTTACACATATGCACATATTTTCCAGTACCTGCCCTGCCCAGATGTTCAAAGTTTCATCTGTCATTTCTAAGGCTAAACTCAAGTTGTGGTTAAAGCTCCTGAATTTTATTGAATGGCTGTGGAAAAAAAGCTAGGCATTGTGGATATTACATTTCAATTTTCATTAACATTGAAAGGGAAGACATATAAATGCCATTTCGGCCCACAAAGCATATAAGTAAATATTGTAAAATCAGCATATGACATTCAGTGACATTCAGATGAGACCTTCAGACCTTAGTAAATGTCTCTGTAACTGAATTTTATATTGCTGAGTCTTTTTCTCCTGAATCCTGTGCACTTCATTATAGGTGCTTACAGTTTGCTTTGCATGAGGTGGATCGCAAGGATCTGCTTAGGTATTGATGAAGAAGGAAATTCCAACTATAGATGGGTGTATGAAAACCAGCATATGGGTTCTACTAGACAATCTCAAATAGTGCCTTCTAACCTCAACTACTTTGTGATTCTGTAACACCAAAATCTAAGATGCACCTTCCCGATACGTGTATATGCATAGGATACCTGCATGCTAATTAGTTATTTTATTCTTATCAGGTTCAAGACTGGTATTTTTCTAGGTTTTGAATTAATAGCATTGCTTTCTAACATTTGTGGGAGAAGAGATCGAAGCAGGGGTTAAGTAGGACAAACTACACGGATGTCAGGTGTAGATATACATTGGTCCTCTGCCATGTATAAAGACATATATTGTGTTTCACATTCTTCCGATGTCATCTGTTGAACTATTGACTTTTTTTTTTTCCTACATTATTTTGTAGCTTCTTCCAAGCAGAATTTGTGTGATGCAGACAATACCTGCAGCCTTCTGGGTCATTATGGCTAAACACAGGCTTTATATAAATATTTCATTATGTGTTTTCTCCTTGTTTCTCACTTTTTATTAGAATAGTTTCAACATTGATTTAGTGATTGTGGCCACAATCATTGTAAGTGATTTCCAGAAGTCATATTTGTCTCTATCCATCACAGTTTACTGCTTCTATTATATTAGTAAGCCATTCTAAAAATCATGAAAGATATAAATACAAATACAGTTTGAGAATTCAGTGGTTTTCTCATTAGTGAGTTCCTGCATGCTTCAGAACTTGAAATTTTGTCCTATTTTCATACTGTAAACTTTTTCTGGAAGGCTTAAATATCTATGGTATGAGGTACAAAGCCTCAAGTGGACTTTTTAATTAGGAGCTCTATGATCACAGCACACTTAATTGAAAAGATTATTTTATTTTGATGATAGATTATTGGTAGAGAAGCTGAACATCTTTAGCATTTGATATGAAATTTCTTGCACAGAAAGTCATGTGAAATAAAATGAAATAAAACATCTTTCCATTCATATTTGATCTGAAAGAATCTAGTTCTTGTGTTGCAAAATGCTATTATACACTCTTTTGTCAGTGTGTTCTTTGCATTTTTCTTGTATTATGTGTTGACTTTATTACCTAGAATAGAACCAGAAAATTATTTATTTTCATCCTCTTTTTGATTACGGAACACTATTAACAAACTTCTCAGACTTCTCAGAAAAATCTCTTTCAAGCATCTGTCTACAGACTGAGGATTTGCTCTCTGCTGCAATTTACATTCTTAGGCCTATAAATGTTTTATGATCTTCCTCTATGAGCACTCACAGGCACTCACAGCCAGAAGGAGCTAATGCAAAATTGATCTGTGTATTAAAACTGCTGAGCCAAGCAGAAATCTCAGAATTATAGTGATTGTGCATTGGTGATTCAGATGGGCTTCATGGAAATATTATTTGCAAAAAATCTATCTGTTAAATATGAGTTTCCAACACAGTCTTCTAGCTTTTGTGTTTTTCAGTACCTTGCATCTGAGCTATCAAGAATGGGCTATTACAGGGAAACATTTGCTTTTCTATAATGATGTTTTCCAATTTCAAATTAGTCACAAAGCAACACTGTTACCAAGTAGTGACTCAGATCTAATGGTCACTTTTATTTAAAACAAATAATTTTGTTCCAAGTATTACAGTAGCCTCTATGAACTAGAGAGGTATAGTAGCTAAAAAACTACTGTAACAGAGTATTTAAGTGGATTGTCCACTTACCTGTTTTTTCCATCTTCTAAGGAGTTTGTTGTGTAAGGAGCTTACACAACAAAATGGATTTGATGCCCAGATTTCAATTACTAATGCTACATATAATATTTACATGTATAAAACACATTTATATTTATAGAGTTGCATATATATGCATGAAGTGCTACATATAATATTTCTGTATAGACTTTAGGAGAAACTTTAGCCAAAAAAGCTCTGTAATACAAAATTAGTATTTTTTAATAGTAATGAATTTTGCTATTTGAGTGTAATAGATAGTTTTGTGCACTCAGGACTACTAGATCTGCTGAGTTCTATATTTAAGATCCTGAATGTAGGCTGGGCTTTTTCTTTTTCTTTTTCTTTTTTCTTTCTTTTTTTTTTTTTTTTTTTTTTTTCTTAATCAGCTATATGTAGATAAAATATGTTTCTTAAAAAATTAAGGAGCAGGGTGGTTGGTGGGAGAGTAGTCTTTCTGCAGCATTTTGTGTTATCTTGTGAATCTTATCTCAATTATGTCAATCTTTGCTTAGAAGATCTAGACTTATAAGTAGAACACAGACAAAGCCACAGACTTACAGGGAAATTCTTAGTTAGATATTGAAGGTTTATGGTCATATTAATCATAAAGATTTCACTGCAATGTCAGATCAGAGTCTTATGAAAAGGTTAACTTCACTGTGACTAAAATTCTAATCTTACAAACCCTGACAGGCAGAAATTTCAATTAAATTCCCTGCTTCATTTTCACAGAATGTAGTCTTTGTGACAAGCATTCCTAAAAAATTATCTTGTCTGTATATTTTTATGGAAACAAAATGAGTCTACTTTTGAAAGGTATGTTGGGGACTTAAAGCAAATATCACATCTCTACATTTCAGCGTACTTACAGTAAAACCACTTGCATAGGGTCTGGATTCAGAGGTCATAGCCCTTAAATGCTTGAAATTACTGATCTCATTTTTATGATTTGATTCCTCACCACTTTGTCCTGTAACCTGATTGTGTAGAATAGTCCTTGGAAAAAAAATGTAATGGTTTGGTTTCCACAAGTTAAACTAAAGTCACTCGGCAAAGACAAGTCACAGGATGAACAAAAAAAACTGTCAAGCAGTAGTAAAAATGGTTGTATGGACATCAGGATAGGAGAAGAGAAAGAAACAAGGTAGAAGGTGGTGATCTCTTACCATGCATCATCAAAGAATGGGTCAGTTTTCACATTTACTTTGGTGCTTACTTGTGCTCACCACTGTATGACTGTGTGTTAGTGAACAGTGCATTCAAGAGAGCATTTTCTTCTTACAATTTCTGATATTTCTGTATTTAAAATGAAGTGGCAAGTTTCTCTGTGTAGTGCACTGATGACAGACTGGGAGGATGAGAGGTATACATAGAAAGAAAAAAAGTTTAAAAATTCAAAAATAGTTTGGAATACTGTACTAAAGTTTTGCCTACTTTTCTATGACTTTCTTGTTATCCCTGGGAAGTGTACAAACTCTCAGACTTCAAGGAAGCTCTGATTTAAGTGTAGATTTCAAGTTTTTACAGACATAAATGTATTTTTTAATTGCTATTGAAATTATTATTTGTTCTGTCTTTAAGCATCTGTCTCCTTCTTGAAGAGCCAATGTCTACTGAATCATCTCTTTTCTTTGTAGAACCTTTGACCTGAAGCTTGTGTGTATTGTTTATTCTTCACACATCTTTTAATCCTTGGCACTGGCAGGTTTAGGGTACAGTAGAAGTTGAGACAGCAGTTCTGGAAAAAAAACACACTGTTTTATCATGCAGTACTTTGAGGACACCAACTATTTTCTTACTGGAGCAGCTTTTGATTTCATGATAAAATGTTGTTGGTATCTCATCTGCTGTAAAACATCAAGGTTAGAGCATGTGAATAAGTTTTCCATACACCTTTGATTTGTTTCTCCTGTGTAGACTTGAGAAAGTAGGCAAAAATTTTACAGGCATCTGGTGATAGAAAATATCAATCCACCTCTGAACAACTTTCAACAAAAAAATGAAGTATTCTGCAGATTTTGGGTTAAGATTCAGTACTAAACTGCACAACATTAATTTGTGGTAATTACAGAGTTTTCAATGAAAATGAGCTATTCTATCATTTCCTCTGTGACAATAACATAATTTTATTTTTCACCAATGATGGATTCAAGACAAGAAGTTAAGCATCTTAGGTTTGACATTTAATTTCAAGGGTTTTTTTTTCCTGCATCATCCTGTTTACACAGCTTTTACAAGGTAGAAATGCCATTTTTTCTTTTGATACAGAAATATATAAACATATTTCAACAAATAAGAAGTAATTTCTCATTTAAGTATTGTTTTCAAGATAAGAAAAATCACTGGTATTGTATTAGTTTTTATAATATTACTTATTTTTATAATATTGATGTACTAATTATTGATCAAGGGCTGAATACACCCTTGTTAATAGTTTTACTTGCATGAGCAAAGCCTACTGATATCTCTGAATCATGTTACTTTGTTTACTATTATTAGAGTTTGCAAGCTCAAGTCAGGTACTTTGCTTTCTGACCTTTTTTTATTTTTTGCTGTTTTGTTTGTTCATTTGTTTTATGGGTTTTATTCTGTGTGTGTGCGGTTTTTTATTATTTTTTCTTTTTGTTTGTTTTCTTAGCTTTTTATAAATACTGAGTTGGGTGGAGGAGGGAAGAACAGAATGGATGATTTAAAGTATTTATAGTAACCAACAGTTCTTGCTTTGGTCTCCAAAAGTGTTGAGTACAAAGACACTCTTAACAGACATTTAGATTCCTGAAACTTGTAGAGAACAGGCAACCAAAGACAACCTACAGCCTTCAGCTGCTTTGTGGCACAGTAGCTGGCCTCAGGTAAGTAATTTATCCTATCAGTCTGGGGTTTGGTTATAAAAATATGCATGATTTTCATCTAGAAACACAGGACAGTATTAAGACTATTAAATAAGTAATTCAAGCATATGGCTGTTCTCTTAATTATAATGGAGCTTGATGATGCATGGAATCATGGTGAAATTCTTCAAGCTTTTTATGCTGCGTAATAAGGAGCCTTAACAACCTTGACTTGAAATAGGATGTGCTTGTAGAAATAGATATCTTTCTGTGCCTGAAGACGGAATTGAGTTCTGGGTCATTTTTTTACAGTACTGTGTGTAAACTTCCGTGCCATTAAGGCAATTTAGGATACAAGTTTCTTAAGTCTTTGAGAATTCCCTAATTCTTCCTGTCCTATGGCTTTGCCTACATGCTATGTCTTTCTCCCTTGTTTCAATCAGACTAGAGGCAGCTCACATAACAATGTATGCTAAACCAGCCCCAGCTGTGATGAGTATGATGTGCGAAAGTAATGAGGAAGTTGCTCCAAGACTGTGATGAGTTTTCTTATACAGCTCTGCAGTGGTGGTTTTGACTTGTAGTATATAATGTAGATAATATCAAGACACTATTAAGAAACACTGAACTTTTTCAAATTTTTCCTTTCAAAAGTTTATTCACTACATTTGGAGCCTCTGTGAGAACGTGCATGCATAACAGCACCACACATTGACTATATCAATCAGTATGTTCTACTTGTTAGCTAAAATCTCAGTGAGATTCACTGTGTCAGATTTTAGTCAACTTGAGACAGCCAGATGTAAAATATATAGGTATCTAACATATTTGTAAAAATGAATACGTTTGTATTTTATAGTAGGTTAATTGTCTCTTACTAAATTGCAGTGATTTTTTTTTTACTTTTCCTGCAGTAGTCAAAAATGAGATCAGAATTATGACATATTCTTTTTTTTTAACTTTCCATCCAGTCTTCTCTAAGAAGGATGTATAGGAAGTCCACTAAATTGGACTTGTTTCTGTCTTTGAAAAATAAGATAATATTAACTCCCTTAAATTTATGTATTTATTTAATAACAATATAACATTCTTAATTATACTTTCATTTTAAAAAATGCTGTATAGTATATGACATAATGTGTATTTTGATAATGATCAAAACAATTCCTCATTTAATAGTGAATTCAGTATACAAAAAAGTTATGTATTTTTAATGTCTAAAATATAAAATGTGTATAAAAATAATTACATCCATGCTTTTCTCCTTTGTATCACTCTTAGCTGCTTAGATGTCATTCAATAAACTACTATTTTAACTGTAGCTGAGATGTTTGTCTTTACTAGATTTAAAATTATGCAGAGAGTAGATGCCTCATGTTGTTATGCTAGCAACAGAGCTCCAGATGTGATTGTCAAAACCTTTACTTTTATAAATGGAAATAAGTGTGATTGGTAAGTTTGAGGACAAGATTCTACCAGCCTTATTTAAGTCTAGCTCTACAAAAGGAAAGAATGAAACCTATTAGCTAACTTCTAGAGAAAGCTTCTTCTCCGTGCAAATAAAAGGACACAATGCAATTATAAAAATGGACAACTGAGGAGGAGCTCTGGTATGCTTAAAGGGAGGAACAGTATAAATGTGTTAAAAAGATGCAAGAGATGTCTGTCTGCGCATTGGTTTTCAGGTTATGTTTAAGGGTATGTATAAGATGTATTGTATAAATTTATGCTTTTAAATGTGAATTATATTGCTTATGTTTACTGAAATCTGTCATGGTCATTACTGTTTTCTGAAAGAGAAGATATTAGCTTTTCTTTATCCAACCACTACTTACTCAGCACTGAGCTATTTGGATTTGAACCAAGAGCAGATGTCATACCCTTGTGCAATTATGTCTGTTTGATCAATGATCATGACATTTTTTAATTTTATGCAATGTAGAAGATGGAAAAAACACTTTTAAGATTTGCCCTTTACAAAATTAAATAATTAAAAATTAATCTAACTGAGAATCACACAACTGCAGTGAGGAATTTTCAGTTATCATTTCACCTAGTAAAGGGCAATTGTCCTCCTTAACCTGTTCCTCTCCCATGCTGAAAAAACTAGATTTAATATTTTGATAGTGCCTTGAGATGAAAAGGTAAATCTTGTCAAGAATATCCAAGCATAATTTTTTGGGTATTAGGCTCAAAGGCTGGGCAACTTTTGGAGGAAAACGCATTAAAATTTATATGGGTTACAAAAATGGATTTGCCTCTCAGTAAAGATTTCTATGTTTTTTTAAAAAAAGTATACATGTCGAGAGCTGACCATGGAAAATCTTTTATGGTAACATAAAAATCACAATCTTCTTAGTCTTACCAGCTGCCCATGCACAACACTTATGGGTCTCTAGAAACTGAGGATCAGGCAGAGAAGGATGGAGAGGAAAGTCCATCCATGCAGTTGCCCAGGCTGTGTCAGCCAGCCCCAAGACTTAGGACTAGTGCAACCAAGGCAAAAAAAGGAAAGTGGTGGTTGTAGGGGATTCCCTTCCCAGGGTAACTGAGGGCCCCACATGTAGGCCAGATCCGTGCCACGGGGAGGTTTGCTGCCTACCTGGAGCATGGATTAGGGACATTTCCAAGAAACTCCCCAATCTGGTCCAGACAACAGACTATTACCTGATGCTGACTTTGCAGATTGGGAGTGATGAGATCATGAAGAAAAGTATAACAGCAATGAATAAAGACTTCAGATCCTAAGGGAGATTGCTTGAGGGCTCAGGAGCACAGGCCGTGTTCTCCTCAGTCCCTCTAGTGACAGGGGGAGATGCTAAGGGAAAAAAGAAAAACCATGAGATTAATACATGATTTAAGGCTTGGTGCCACTGATGGAACCTTGGTTTCTTTAACCAAGGGGAGATTTTAATGGCACCAGGTCTATTGGAGACAGATGGGGTTCATCTGTCCAACAAAGGAAAAAGAATCCTTTCAAGTGAGTTTGCCAAGCTCATTGACAGGACTTTAAACTGAACTTGCCAGTAAGAACCCTGGATGTAGTAACCCACTGGTGGGGCAGTATATAGGTGTCTTGGATGGCCAGAGGGTCCACTGCTCAAGGTTGAAAACTATGTATTTGACTCCATCCCTGAAATGTTTACATACCAATGCATGCAGCATGGGCAATAAACAGGAGGGGCTCAAGGCCACTGTGCAGCAGGAGAACTATGATATAGCTGCCATTACAGAAACATGGCTCACACGAATGGAGTGCTCGGATCAAGGGATACCAACTTTTCAGAAGGGACAGACAAGGAAGAAGAGGTGGTGGAGTGGCATCTGTATTAGGGAGGCATATGAATGCCTTCAAATGAATGTGGGTGATGAGAGCATTGAGTCTCTGAGGGTAAGAATCAGGGGGAAGAGTAACAGGGCTGATAATGTGGTGGGAGTCTGTTACAGACAACCCAATCAGGATAAGGACACAGAAGAAATTTTTTTATAGGCAGTTAGAAGAGATTTCAAGATTGCTACCTCTTGTTCTCATGGGGGACTTCAACATCCCAGTCATCTGTTGGAAGTACAATACAGCAGAGAGAGAACAGTCCAGGTGGTTCCTGGAGTGTCTGAGAGATAACTTCTTGATGCAGTTGGTAAGGGAGACAACCAGGAAAGGTGACCTCCTTGATCTACTGCTTGTGAACAGAGAAGGACTTGTTGGAGAACTCACTGTTGGAGGTCAACTGGGGAATAACAATTATTAAATGATAGAGTTTTCAATTCTTGGGGAAGTTAGGAGTGGGATGGTATCAGTGAAACCTCCACCTTGGATTTTCAGAGGGCTGACTTTGGTCTATTCAGGACGCTGGTTTGGAGAGTCCCTTGGGAAGTAGTCCTCAAAAACAAAGGGGCCCAGGCAGGTTGGGCTTTCTTTAAGAATGAAGTTATGAAGGCTCAGGAGCAGGCTGTCTCTATGTGCCAGAAAATGAGCCAGACGGGAAGAAGACCAGGCTAGTTGAGCACGGAGCTTTTGCAGGAACTCGGAAACAAAAAAGAGTGTATCAGCTTTGGAAAAAGGGACAAGTGAATCAGGAACTGTTTCAGGATATAGTAAGGAAGAGAATTAGAGATGCAAAAGCTTAGTTAGAACTTAATTTGGCCATATCTGTTAAGGATAATAAAAAATGCTTTTATAAATACAATAATAACAAAAGGAGGGTCAGGGAAGACCTCCACTCCTTATTCCATGAGAGGAGGAAACATAGTAATGGAAGATTAGGAGAAGGCTGAGGTGCTTAATACCCTCTTAGACTCGTTCTTTAACAAAAAGACTAGATATCCTCAAGACAATTGGGCTCCTGAGTTGGTAGGTGGGGATGGGGAGCGGAATACCCCTCCTGTAATCCAGGAGAAACGTGTTAGTGACCTCCTGTGCCTCTTAGATCCCAGCAAGTCCACAGGTCCAGATAGGATTCATCCTAGGGTGCTGAGTGAGCTAGTAGAAGAACTGTCTAAGCCTCTTCCCATCATTTATCTTGGGGATCCTCGAGGAGTGGAGGTTTGCCAGTGTGACTCCCATCCACCAGAAGGGCCAGAAGGAGGATCCAGGGAGCTAAAGGCATGTCAGCCTGACTTTGGTTCCTGGCAAGGTTATGGAGAGATTCATCCTGAGTGCCACCATGCAACATATAGAAGACAAGCAGGGCATCAGGCCTAGCCAACATGGGTTTAGGAAAGGATTGTCCTGTCTGACCAGTCTCATCTCCTGCTATGACTGAGTGACCTGCCAAGTGGATGAGGGGAAGGCTGTGGATGTGGTTTACCTCGACTTCAGCAAAGCCTTTAACACAGTCTCCCACAGCATCCTCCTGGAAAGCTGGCAGCCCATGGCTCGGACAGGTGCACCCTTTACTGGGTTAAAAACTGGTAGGGTGGCTGGGCCCATAGATTGGTGGTAAATGGTGCTGTATCTAGTTGATGTCTGGTGACCAGTAGCGTTGGCCAGGGATCAGTACTGGGCCCAACGTCTTTATTGATGACCTGGATGTGAGGATTGAGTCAACCACTAGTAAATTTGCAGATGACACCAAACTGGGAGGGAATGTCAATCAGCTGGAGGGTAGGAAGATGCTGCAGAGTGACCTAACAAGCTGGGTCAATGGCCTGAGGCCAGCAGTATGAAGTTCAACAGGACCAAGTGCAGGGTCCTGCACTTTGTCCACAATAACCCCAGGCAGTGCTACAGACTGGGGGAGAAGAGGCTGGAGAGCAGCCCAGTGGAGAGAGACCTGGGAGTGCTGGTTGGCAACTGGTTGAACATGAGCCAGCAGTGTGCTCAGGTGGCCAGGAAGGCCAATGGCATCCTGGCTTGTGTCAGGAATAGTGTGGCCAGCAGGACTAGGGATGTGATTCTCCCCCTGTACTCAGCACTGGTGAGGCCTCACCTCGAGTACTGGGTACAGCTCTGGGCCCCTCACTTCAAGAAAGATATTGAGGTGCTGAAGTGGGTCCCGAGGAAAGTGACAAGGCTGGTGAAGGGACTAGAAGGAAAGTCTTATGAGGAGAGGCTACGGGAGCTGGGGTTGTTTAGCCTGGAGAAGAGGAGAATCAGGGAGGACCTTGTCACTCTCTGCAACTACCTGTAGTTAGGTGGGGGTTGGGCTCTTCTCCCAGGCAGTTAGTGACAGGATGAGAGTGCATGGTCTGAAGCTGCGCTAGGGGAGGTTTAGGTTGGATATCAGGAAGCACTTCCTGACAGAGAGGGTGATCAGGCATTGGAATAGGCTGCCCAGGGAGGTGGTGGAGTCACTGTCCCTGGAGGTGTTTAAACAAAGGCTGGATGTGGCACTTAGTGTCATGGTCTAGCCGATGTGGCGGTGTTGGGTCATAGGCTGGACTTGATGATCTCAGAGGTCTTTTCCAGCCTCAGTAATTCTGTGATTCTGTGATTTTTCCAGTAATATAAGCTGTCTGTGACACAAAACATGATCTTAGATGAAAGACCACCCTCTCAGTATTAATCTCAAGACAATGCTCACCCCTGAATGAGTTCTTTGCTACCTCCTTTATGTGTTGCAAGACCTTTCTCTCCTTTTCACCAATGTCCAGTGCAGTGATTTCCATATGAATTTCAACTGCAGGAGAAAGAGAACAAGATGATTTTTCTTAGATGAAATGTTCATGTTGATCCTTACAGGCTAGAGAAGTTCTGGGGTCACTGAGTTCTGTCTGAAAAGGTGAATGCAGAAGCATAATTATTCTTGACTAGTTTTACTTTGTCCGTTTCTCATTAATTTCTTGAAGGGAATTATTGCAAATTTATTTGTGCTTTTATGCATGCAAACTGCTGAGTAATGTGAAGGAGCTATAGAAAAAAAAAAACAACCAACAAACAAACCCACTGTAATTGTTTTACTTTCTCTATGGCCAAGAAAGTACATTTCCACATGGATATACAGAGTGCTGTGTTCTGTACTGGTGCAGATAGGCAAGGTAAAGAAGTAGTATCAGTAATAATCCCTAGAGAAAGACTAGTCTTTTTAATATTCACCACAGCATTATTTTCTGAAAAAAATAAAAACCTTAAATATTCCTTCCACAGTATGTGTATATTGCTAACTATACTACTTGAAAAATAAATCTTCCACTTTCAAATTTGTTTTTCTCAGCAGCAGATGTTTTGATAACAAGCTCAAGAAGAAAACTTCAATGCTTAGTTTATAGTCTTCCCTAAGTTGTTCACTTTTGCAGAGTAAAACTTCATAGTCTGAATTAGTACTAACCTATTCTTAAGTTTGATTCTGTCATCTATTTTTATTTGCTAGTATTAATACTAATAGAGGCTAAGTTTCCATAAGTAAATATTTTACATGATGGTTCTGTAGAAGGGAGAACTATTTTTCAAGGATGCAGTGATTACAATTTATTGTCAGAAAGAATTTGTCAACAGATCCATTAAAATTTATTTTTAAATTTCCATCAATTTTCAGATTCTTTTGGAAAGTAACATAGCTGCAAGTAATGTAAGAGTTTCAC
This sequence comes from Todiramphus chloris collaris, assembly GCA_025345505.1. Taxonomy (NCBI): domain Eukaryota; kingdom Metazoa; phylum Chordata; class Aves; order Coraciiformes; family Alcedinidae; genus Todiramphus; species Todiramphus chloris. The sequence goes on along the minus strand of JANVCC010009977.1, from coordinate 686,256 downwards.
TCTAAGCTCAGGGGACAATAATTATACACCAAGGTTCCAATAAAAATTTATTAACACATTTTTATTCATAATGTTTACTACCCTTACTAAATTGCTAAGAGAAAGAGCCAATGCAGAATGAATATACCAGTCAGATGTCTGAGATTTCTCCTGACAGAGAACAAGAATATGATTTCTTAAAAAGGAAATCTATCCCATCCAAAACATCTCTACTGAGTAGAAATGTTGACAATGGTTTTAACATTTTGTAAGGAGCTGACTGTTGTTTCTGCTATTGTTCTGCTATGGAAAAATATGTTATCACTGACAAAAATAAAACACTCCAGAAAATTAGGTAGTTTAAGATAGGTCAGACATAGAAATTACAAATGGAAATATAAAAGTAATAGAACTATGTAATTTCTGTACCTGAGTTCTTTTCTGTAGAGGACCACCATCCTTAGAATTTTTATTGTCACAAAATTTGTGGGTTTTTTGATTACTTCTACTTTTAACTTTATAGGACTACTAAATGAGAAGGTATAGTAACTCAGCTCAAAGTATCATTATTTAGTATGCTTATGTTTAGACTATTAAGATGATCTTAACTGAAATAATTTTTGTTCTGTATTGATTATTTAGAGTCTAATTAAAAAATTTAAAAGCCTTTACAGATGTTAAATTACTCCCATTATTATTATAAAAGAAGTGATGTAATAACACAAATGGTTTTGTGCCACATGAACTCATCAGGAAGTGGAAATTCAAGGTAACTCAATATCAGATTTTGTACAAAGAGTAGAAGCCATCTCCCATTTCTGTTTATATACCTGCAGATAACCTAAACACACTTGCAGTCTCATATAAATTTATATGCAGAAATTCTTTCACTCACCTTCCAGTTTTGATATTGTACAGATCAGCAAATCCCAGAACCATAATTTAAAGGTATTAGGGTTCCTGTCAGCCTCCATGTACCCTGGCTGCAAATTAAATGATATTTTTGAAAGAAGTGTAGAGGACTGAAGTATCTTGCTGATCTTTATAGATTGAAAACTTTCAGAGCCAAGTTGGATTATTTCACTATCTAGACTGTGTTAAGGGATACAGACAATTCTGAGGCCTTTGATAAAGATTTCCAGTTAATGCCTTTCTTACTATTTGATAGTCTTACATATGTCACAATAGAAGTGTAACAAATCTTTCTATATCTTACAGCTATGTTTCAAAATCAAGTATGTTCACTCATAGACGATAGAAAAAAGAAAGTGCAAGGAAGAGGAGATATATGCAAATAATACTTTTATTCTATCTTCCTCTTTTTCAATCTATTAAACAGATTGCATGACTTGCTTAAATAGTTTGCTAAGGTACAACTTCATTAATAAAATGGCTTTTTTTAATGTGGAGATGATAGTAAATATTGATACTGCTTTATCATCTGAAGTCATACTTGCATTCTTCCAGTTCCTGTTCATCTGCTGGCACTGGTGGAGCAAATATTTTTGAAAAGTGTTTCAAAAAGTGGGCTGTTGACCCTGTGAGATTGAAAAAGCTCACATTATTCCAAAAGAGATATTAAGATTTTCCTGTACAGGGCTATGTCTCCATGAAATTAGTGTCAAACATTATGTAAATCTGCCCAGAAAATACCCAGTACTCTTTTTGTATATGTGAGGAAAAAAAACCCAACGTAACCCAATTTAAGGTTTATATTTTTATCATCTTTCTTTGCTCTTTAAAGTAGAAGTAGCACGTACTTTGCTGTGCTCATCATGCAAACTTAATAACTAAAAGAAGGAGAACCTATTTATTATTTTCTGCTGTTGTCACATATAACCTTCTGAAAGATTTAAATTTATTTTGTATTTGCATGGTACAAACATTTTTACTCAAAACTATACTATGTGTCTTAAGGGAAAGTCACTGCATTTTAGAAAAGTCCGGCCACAACGCTTTTTTTCCTGACCCTGACTTATTACAGCCCACTAAGTGATTGTACTGAGCTGATGTAAAATGGACAGTACAGGGCTGATACCTTTCACAAAAGTGATACCTTTCACAAAAGTAATACCTTAAAAGCTACCAAACCCAGATCTTTTCCCTTTGGAGGCTGAGTATTGCCAGCAGAACTCAGCATGTGCAAGAGTGTGTATGTGTCTGTGTGCATGTGCGTTTTACTATAAAACTTTTTCCCTTCTCCCTGCCATTCAAAAGCCTTTGTTTACAGATTTGTTCTTTTTCAAGTTTGATGGACAGGAAGCTTTAGGAAAGGATTAGAATCTTATTTTGGGAGGGATTCAAATCTTATCTAGACCGGTGTTTCAATCCCCTTTCAGAATCCAACAGTCTGAGACAAGCTACTATTAGACACGTGTCCCTGCAGCTAATGTCAGTGTGATGGATGTACAACTTTGGTTTATAGTGGGTTCTCAAGTTCAGAATGGTAGAGGGAAGGTCACAATGAGAGTGCTGAAAGATACAACATGGGCAGTGTTACTGTCTGTGTGCTATAAAACAAGAACAACCTCCAAAGCTGTCAGGGTTAACATAGGGGTAGAGTGATATAGATACAGACTTGAATTGATGAGACACATGTATAAATTGATAAAGGGAGTTTGATGCGTCATACTATTGAAATTTATCTAAATTCAATATTTTTAAACATTCTTAAAGATCAGATGAATTATACATGAGATATATGGATTATTTGTCCCAGGCAAATAATGGTGACATTTCTGTCTGTCACTTAGTATGACAAGGTTAGCATGTTTTATTCAAATGTTTTAAACAGTAAAATGATTTGTATGCATTACTCTTTCATTGGACTGCTAGGGAAAGCAGAAAACAACACAGTTATTCTATGACAAAAAGTCAGATTTTGTATTAAATAAATAAATAAAGTGGCAAAACAGGATTATTTCTAACATCTTTAAAATTCATGATGAAGTTCTCTTGTCATCTGTACACCAGAAAAATAAATATTTAAGAAAGGTGAAGGAAAAGGAAACAAGGCAGCAACCTTCTCAAAAAAAAGATTTAATAATGAGCACCATGGAAACCAAGATACCTTGGTAATAAAGTTCATGGTTTTGTATAAACTAAAACAAATAGCTGCTGGAATACAACATAGAATGATGTAACATGGAGGAAAAAAAAAAAAATCTGCTTTATGTTTTATTAAAACGTGGAAAAAAGTCCTTCTTCCTTGTTCATATCTTAGGGCCTAATAAAACACAGAAATTTGGGATTCAAATTCTGCTTTCTGAATTCAGAAGTCCCTTAGCTTACAGAAACACTCCTTAAGTCATCTTTCCTTAATATCACCTGTTGAATGTTTTCCAATGAAAAATAAAATTAAATATTCGGCAAGCTACAAAACAAAAAAATGGGAATAACTTTCTATGTCTGTCGTTGGGGAATTCTGCAGAGAATTGAGAAAGCTTGTTCACTATCTGCTCTGGATTGCAGTGTGTTTCCCATGTTCCATATAAATACCTCAGTGTGTGACAAATTTTGTGCACCGAGATGGAAATACAGGCTGATAAGAAAATCAAGAGCTTCACCTGCTTCCAGTCTTGCTACTCAATTTAATAGCATATCTAACAGGAATCAAACAGGGCAGGAAGATTGCTTGATGGCTGCAGGTCAGTTTTGTAATCTTAGGCAGGATATTTGCTGGCTTCTACAAGTCTTCTGGAAGATCTATTTTTTTGTTCTGACACTCTTAACACCATTACTGATTTCTGCATGTTGTTGTCTTTAAGAATGACTCAAGTCTGCAAGCACTGTGACATTCTAGCTATTGCTAGTGTTTTACAAGAAGCACCCACAATCCAGCAATAGTACAGATGACAACCTCCTGACAAAGCACTTGTCCCTTTATGGCAGTCAAGAGAAAAGAAAGAATATCCCAGGTTTTAAGCAATAAGCCATATCAAGTAATTTAGGATTTACTTGTCTAGTATCTTGTCTCTGATAGTGTTCAGTTCCAGATATGTTCCTTCATTAACATAGTTTCTAGTTATTTACCTTATTGGGCACATAAATCCACAGTCTTTAGTCTGATTTGTTGATTGTTGTTGATTTGTTTTTTTTACCCGAATAACATTGTGTCATAGAAAACTTTAAAGCAGAACTGTGTATTGTGTGAGAACAGATTTTTTTTTTTTAATCATATCTGAAAATACTATTCTTCATTTTTTGAAATTCTGAAGTGTAAGTTGATCACAGCTTTAAAATTCAACTGAAATTTTAAACATGGAAAAAAATTACCTGTTTTTAAAATATTAGGTGAGTTAGTACATGATCAGTTGTATTTATGTACAAGAGTTGCAGGTTCACTTTAGCAGCTTGTGCACTAAAAGTAATTGCATGCAGTTTTCTCGAAGGAGACCAGACTCAGGTAGATCAAACAGTATTCATAGCACATGTACATTATAGGTTAGTGAATCTTCATATAGATTAGTTGATTTCTTTTCCTTTATTACCTTATTTTTTTCCTAATGTTCTTCAAAGCTAAATCTATAAAAAACAAATAGATCCACTTACATGAAAGATCGACTATGGAAATTGTGGCATAGAAACAGATAGGTAGAAGTGAGAAAAAGAGAGAGGGAAGTCCATTGCCACAGTTATAGCCTTGTACAATTGACAACACCGGAAATCACACTTAGGATAAACCAGCATCTGACATGTTTCACTGTAGATTTACTGGACATCATCAGAGATTTATGTGGAGTGCATAGTAGATGTTAATCTCAAAAGCATGGTTTGTTGTGTTTTTTTTTTTTTTTTTCTTCCCCTGAAGGTAGCTGGACTACCCAAATATTAATTAAAAAGTAATATTGACAAATTTATGGCATTTAATATAGTAATAAATGTATACAACATGGAACACAGATTTGTTACAGCAGGATTTCTAAGTGCACCATCCCCATCTCAAATATGAAGTGGCAAACAATGCCAGGTTTATTCAAAGCTTCTGTTTGATTTTTACATAGTTCATCATAATTTCTAAATATATTTTAATTACTTTAATTTGCATCTGCACCTTGTTAATAGGATAGTTATAGAACTAAAAATTACTTTTATACAGTATGGAAAACAGTACTCCTTCAGTCATGTGCCACCTGCTTCTCTGTGCAATTACAGTTTCCTATTCTTTAGCCTTCAGTCCTTCAAATGACACTGTTTGTTGCTGGGCTGTGATTTGGGCTGTGTCTTAACCAAGAACTGAGTAACATCTTAGTAATGGATGATCTCACTGTGCATTGAGTAGAATAAATACAAGAAGTAAGAATGATTATACATGCTTTTGAATTAAGAACTATGAATTTGATTTGAAAGATTATTTATTAAAATTGTCTGTGGATCAAATTCACAGCTCATGAATCCACAATTTACTGGTTTACCAGCTGATTACCTTTCAATTTCTTATTCATCTTCATGAGATTATTTTCACTGGTTCAAATGTAATATCACTTTTCCATTAATGAACAAAACTCATTCTATTACATATATTGCTTCAGTGTATTTTAGTTGCCCACATTTGCTCTAAAAGCAAGTGGTAAAAGACAAAAAGATAAATATTTTTTATACCTGTGTTAGTTGTCACAGATGCAATTTTTCTGGATTAACAGATTGGAATTATTTGGAAAAGTATTGTCCTAGTATTTTGAGTATAAAATTGTTTTATGATACATGTTCTTGAAGTTTTTTTTGGTTTTTTAAATTTTATTCCTGAACTATGACAAATTTCAGAAATATTTATTTCAAAAGTTATAATTTCCTCATTTTATGTGTCTCCATTTACCTGAATCTGTAAAATAGGTAAATATAATGTGGTGTTATCTGGAGACATTATTAAACAGGCACATTTTTCAAAAAGTGCTAGGTACTTACTATTTAAACACTTGCAGTTTGATTCCACTCCTCACTCAGGAACACTGTATGTAACTATATTATATTGTGTGTTTGGTTTACCAGCCCTCTCAATAGACTATTTTCACTGGAAATGAAGCTGATAAAATGAATCCCTAATCGAAAGAGTAGGAAGAGGAATAGGGTTGTGCAGTTTATCAGTGGAGCTGCATCATATGATATTTGGATATTTGCTACGGGCTGGAGAATTTGCACTGAATTTCCTTTAACTTCCCTTGTAAACTTGTAGTTTGAACTACACCCAGATTCTCCATGCCTTAATCCTTAGAATGAATTTACTGTGATCCTTTTTTGTCTCACACTTTCATATAACAAAGGAATTTGTTTTCCTGACCAATAAGCTGTTTGCCTCATATGGTGTATAAGTTGTTTAGCTATATTTATAAATTTTGTCTATAACAGAAAAGATATAGTGACCCACCAGGCTCTTAACTGAATGCATTAGGCTTCTTGTTATATTATGCACCCACAGTTAATGTCTGTAATGGATTAGAACCTCACCTGGATACAGAAGATTAAGTAATGTAAATTGTTTTACAGTTCCTTATTAGAGACTGATTAATGAGACAATCAGGAGATCAGCTGAGATCTAGTGCTACTGATGTTAATTCTTATGCACATGCAAAATAATTTCTATCTACATCTGTAAATATTGCCACTCTGTTAATTTATTAGTAATAATTAAAAACTAGGGGGAAAAAAATAAAAATGTCAAAAGAACAGCTTTTCCTTTCCTCCCCCCACCCTCCTTTCCATGTCTACTTCCATTTTCTTTCTGGATTTTCTGCACATATCCCAAGAACTATAGAAGGTGATACTACATGCTCTGAGGATGTGATCTCCTAGAAATAACATCACATTGCCAGGCTGTCGACATTGCCAACATCACACGTATCAGAGGTTGTATTTCTTGGAAAGACGGGCATGTTGTCTAGGTGACAGGGCTGATAGCCCAATACACTTTATGTAGGAGAAGTAAGTTATTCTGAAGTTCCTATACACATAATTCATCTTGGTTTATTTTGTCTATTACAGACCACAAAAATCTGCTAAATATTTAGGGCAACAATCATGACTCATTAAATCAATCAGAAAAAATATTGAAGCTTCAGACGGCTAATAGGTTTGAAGACGTAGCTTGCCACTTACTGGGATGGGTAAGAGGAAGGAGCCAGCAGGACCCCGATGCACTTGAGGTAGGCTCACTGTGAAGCCTACCCTGGGCATGCATGCAAATTGATGTTGGTGGAGATAGGGACAGCTCTGGGGAGAAGGTCCTGGGTCCTGTCAGGCAGCCAGTGGAGTAAGGTTGGGGAGGCAGAAGAGAAGGGAAGAGAAGGGAAGAGAAGGGAAGAGAAGGGAAGAGGAGAGGAGAGGAGAGGAGAGGAGAGGAGAAGAGAAGAGAAGAGAAGAGAAGAGAAGAGAAGAGAAAGAAGAGAAGAGAAGAAGGATTTTTCCCCCTCTGAGAATGGTGGCCAGGCCCAGGGAGTTACTGCCATCTCCCTTCTTGGAGGGTTTCCAGCCCCCATGATAAAAAAACCCTGAGCTTGCCTCGGCAGGGGGCCAGACTGGAGACCCCCCGTGGTCCCTGATGGTCTAAAATGTCCTAGGATCAATCCTATGATCTTCTGATCAATTAAAAATACAGAATCAATTTCTGAATTATTTTTTAATTATAGGGAAAGAAAAAATTTGTGCTACCTTATGGAGGGAAGAAATATTTCATGAAAGGAACATGTTCTAAATTCCATTAAAATTATGAATTAGGATGTCTTTGTTTCCTCCAAATATAAAAGTGATTTTTTTGTCTTCCATTGGATTCTGCAGTATTTGTAAAGCTTTTACAAGGTACAGAGATAAAAAAAATTGCCTTTGAAATGTGCATTTCAATGAGGAAATATTTGTAGGTTGGTTTTTTTTTATTTTATTTTTTTAATTTTGTGGTGAAACACTGTATTTCTTGCTTGAAGATCTACATTTGATCTGTAAGAATACTGTTGAGACTTTTACACTTGAGGAAAGAAGGTTTAAAGATTCTTTTGTATGTAGAATTATTGTATATAATATTCCAGAGGGATGATTTTTCAACACATCTTTTTTTTTTCTCTCTATTCTTTCTGTTGGAAGTTACAGATAAATTCACACTCTATGTAGTGTTTGTAATTAATATCTTAACCACATAAATAATAATTTTTCATCCTCTGTATGTATACTAAATTTTTTCACTGCCATTTGCATATTTTTATCTTGATGGTTTTTTAATTACAGGAGACCAGATATTTATTGCTGGTGTAAATCTATTAAAGATAGTTGAGTCCTGGTCCATCTGTAGTATATGCACACTGTTTCCACTTCTGTCACCACTTCAGCTGGGGAGATTAAAGACTCCCATTATTCACTGTTCATGTATCCTGATCACTGCTAGGTTATTATAAGCACACAAGGAAAATAGATCAGAGCAACAATCAGAAATGAACCTTGCCCAGGGTTGAAAAGGATTTTGTTGTTTGGATTTAAATGTACATAGAGCTAGTCCTACTTATGTTTACTGTGCTGTCAGATACCTAACAGTGCTTTGTTATTTTGTGACCATTACTGAAACTTGGTGGGATGAATCCTACAAGTGGAGCATGGCTATCGATGGCTACAAACTGTTCAGGAGAGGGACAGGAGTGGAAGGAGGGGTGGCGGTGTCATCCTCTACTTTAAAAAATTGATAGACTGTGATGAGCTGTCCCTTAAGAATAGACATGAGAAGGTTGAGAGCTTATAGGTAAGAAGCAGGGATTGAAACAACAAAGGGAACCTTGTGGTTGGTGTCTACTACAGGCCACCTGATCAAGAGGAGCTCATTGATGATGCCTTCTTACTCCAGCTCCAGGAGACATTGCACTAGCAGGCTCTCATCGTACTAGGGCATTTCAACTACCCTGATATACGTTGGAAAAGTTGCATGGCAAGCTGTAGGTAATCCAGGAGAATCCCAGAATGCCTAGATACCAACTTCCTAGGGCAGGAAATAGACACCCCTACCCGAGGGGATGCAATACTAGCCGTGATGGCCACAAATGCTAGTGAACTCATCAGGGACATCAAGATAGGAGGCAGCATGGGCTGCAGTGATCATGCATTAGTGCACTTCACTGTCCTAGGGGGTATGAGGGAGATGATAAACAAAGTCAGGACCCTAAATTTTAGGAAGCAAACCTCCAGCACTTCAAGGAGCTAGTAAGTAAGACTCCCTGGGAAACAGTCCTTAGGGACAAGGGAATGCAGCAGAGCTGGCAGATCTTCAAGGATGTTTTTCATAGAGCACAAGAACCATTGAATCCCAGCTGTAGTAAGTGGGGTAGAGAAAGGAGACCAGCATGGCTGAGTTGAGACCTGCTGGTCAAACTAAAAGATGAGACTGCACATGCAGTGGAAGCAAGGACAAATATCCTGTGTATAATACAGGGACATTGTCTGATTGTGTAGGGATTTGGTGAGAAAGGCCAGGGCACAGCTGGAGATGAACTTAGCAAGAGATGCAAAGAAAAACAAGAAAGTCTTCTATAGGTACATAAACTGGAAGAGAAAGGTCAAAGAAGACATACCCTCCCTAAGGAACAGCAAAAGTGAGCTCATAAAAACAGATGAGGGGAAGACTGAGGTCCTGAACAACTTGTCTCAGTTTTCAACCACAACTTCTCCCCTCACAGCTCTCAAGTGGATGGCCCATGAGACAGGGACCAGCAAGACAAAGTGCCTCCCACAGTCAGTGAGAACAATGTTCATGAATACCTGAGGAACCTTAACACACACAAATTCATGGGACCTGATGAGATGCATCCCAGAGTAGTGAAGGAATTGGCTGATGCAGTTTCAAAGACACTGTCCACAATATCCAAAAAGTCATGTCAGTCAGGTGAGGTCCCTGGTGACTAGAAGAAAGGACACATCACACACATTTTTAAAAAGGGTAGAAAAGAAGACCCTGGGAACTACCAAACTGTCAGCCTCGCCTTTGTGCCTGGGAAGATCATGGAACAGATCCTCCTAGAAGATAGATGTGCTAAGGCACAGGGAGGACAGGGATGTGATGCAAGAGAGTCCACATGGCTTTACCAGGGGCAAGTTCTGCCTGACCGATCTGGTGGCTTTCTACAATGAAGCAACCACATCGGTGGACAAGGGAAAAGCTGTGGATGTCATCTACCATGATTTTGCCAAGGCTTTTGACACTGTCCCCCACAACATCCCACTTTCTAAGTTGGAGAAATATGGGTTCGATTGATGGACTGTTGAGTAGATAAGAAATTGGATGGATGGATGCTCCCAGAGAGTAGTGGTCAATGGCTTGATGTCTAGATGGGAAAATGTGACAAGTGGTGTCCCTCAAAGGTCCATACTAGGACCAGTGTTGTTTAATATCTTCATTAATGACATAGATAGTGGCATTGAGTGCACCCTCAGCAAGTCTGTTGATGTTAAGAAGATGGGTGGTGCAGTTGATATACCAGAGGGACCTGGACAGGCTGGAGAGGTGGGCTTAGGTGAATCTCATGAGGTTCAACAAGATCAAGTGCAGGGTCTTGCACCTGGGACAGGGCAATAAGCATTACCAATATAGGCTGGGACAGAGCAGCCCTTTGGAAAAAGACTTGGGGGTACTACTAAATGAAAAGCTGGACATGAGCCACCAATGCACTGTGGCAGCCCAGAAAGCCAATTGAGTCCTGGGCTGCATCAAAAGAAGCATGGCCAACAGAAGAATCCTGCCCCTCTACTCTGCCCTGGTGAGACCTCACCTGGAGTACTGTGTCCAGCTCTCAACCCCCAACACAAAAAGGACGTGGACCTGGTGGAGCATGTCCAGAGGAGAGTCACAAAACTGATAAGAAGGCTGGAGCATCTCTCCTATGAAGACAGGCTGAGAGAGTTGGGGTTGTTCAGCCTGGAGAAGAAGAGGCTGTGGGAAGGGGCCTTATAGCAACAGTCCATCACCTGAAAGGTGCCTATAAGAAAGCAGGGGAGGGTCTATTCACAAGGGTTTGTAGTGACAGGACGAGGGGTAATGGCTTTAAGATAGAAAAGGGTAGATTTAGGTTAGACATTAGGAAAAAGTTCTTTAATATAAGGGTGATAGATCACTGAAACAGGTTTCCCAGAGAGGTGGCGAAGACCCCATCCCTGGAGACATTCAAGACCAGGCTTGATAAGGCTCTGAGCAGCCTGACCTAGTTAGAGATGTCCCTGCTTATTTCAAGGAACTTGGACTAGATGACCTTGAGATGTCCCTTCCAGCCCAATATATTCTATGATTCTAGGATTCTAAGAAGGATCAATGAAAGTATAGATTAAACAGTGACTTCTGGTTTGTTTTTTTTTTTTTTTAATTGACTTGATATCTTATTGGTAAATACAAAAGTAAAAACTGATTCTGCAAGTGAAAGAACAAGCAAGCTATGTCTTTTGATCCCTCACTGTTTGGTTTAGATTTTATGTCACAAGAAGCAAAAAGCTTCAGTGTTGTATGGTTAGGCAATTTTGATAAATGTATTCATCTGTATAGCAGATTACTAGTATAGATCTTTATGTTCACAACAGCAGGCACGACACTTCTACATCACAGTCACTACACTACAAAGAAGCTAACTGGTCAGTGACTGGAAGGAATTATTCTTCAAGTCTACAAGAGGATCATCAATATATACTCTTTCGGGATATGGCCACATCATTAGCATTATACATTCTTCCAAAAATAAATATGGAATAAAAAACTTTATCAACACTGACAATATGCTGCTTTCTCTGTCTTCCTTGTACTTGGAAGACCAAGAGCAACATGCAGGTTTTGGTGTAAAACTAATTTGCGTAAATGTATATGAATAAATATATAAATTTCACTATTCATAAAACAGGTCTTCAGTAATTAAGCATATGAAATAAATAACTATTAATTAAGTTCTTCTTAATTTAATGTTAAACAAAGATTAACATCTATCCATGTATGCTCAACTTCATTATACTATGTGGACACTAAGTATCTGCATATTCTCAATTTCTAAATTTTTTCATCACATATATTTAGAGCAATTCTCCAAGGATAACAGTTTCTTCCCTAGCTAACCACAAGTATTGTGTAATGTAGAAATAATCGAAATCATTCAATAATACAATAAGCCTATGGCTACATTTTGACATTGTTATTTTTCCTGATAGTAAATCAGTCTGTATCAAATCTATTCAGAGTTCCTTTTATTAAAGACAAAAGAAAATGTGTTCCTGTGCTTTCTGAGAAAGTGTAGAGTAGAAATTAGTCTTCTTTGGAAGAAAGGGCTTGAGATAGGTAAGAGAAGGGTGTTGTCCAGAGAAATAAGACTAGTAAGCCTTTAGAAAAAACAGAACAGTTTTTCAGTGTCTGTGTCATAGTATGGAAGAACTGAGAGAGGCTTTCTCTCTCAGTGTGGGAGGAGTTGAGGACTCAGCCTCCAGTGATATCACCCTGAAAAATCTCATAGTCCCTCAGGTTGTCAATACAGCCATCATCTAAGCAGCGTTTTGAATTTGCTAGTTTTCACTGAGATCATAGAAGAGCAGTCTTCTAAAGCAACTTTGCAGCAGGACTGCTGCTTCTTTCCAGAACATCATTTGCAGGCTGACTATACCTAAATCACATTGTGGCTTCTGAGATCAGAGGGAAACAGGGTAGTACACAGGGGCCTGAAGAGAAACTGAAAGCTTGAAGTTTATAGCACTAAGTTGATCAATAAAAAAAAAATTTAAAAAAAAAAAAAAAAAAATTTACATTGGTTCTTCAGGGCTCTGTGGAAAATAAGTTTAGAACTCAGATATGCTTAGACCTGTGAATCTTTATGCAGGGGTTTATGTATATTTCATTCAGCATGGCTACAAAGCATTTGTTTAGGGGATTCTTCAACGTTTGCAACATGCTAGTCTTGCCAATAACCTATATTGGAAACAGTGTTATGTTCTGACAGATATCTAAATTCAAAAGTGTGTTTGTTTTACTGCTTTAAAGAGCATGTAAGCAAGTTATCTACAAAGACTATAGGCTATGCCACAAAATAGCAAAGGCAGAAAACACAGTACTGATGATCTTGGTGAATATATATATCCACATATATAATATGTATATACAATATGCATACATGCATATCTATATAAAAACCTTTACTGCTGATTCTACCAAAGGTGAATTGTCTCTCCCTTAGATAATTTGGAGCTATGAGGAGAGCAGAAGTTGATGGGATAAATAGAACAAGATGAAAAGGAAGAAATGTCAACATTTTTGCTAAAACATATATATTAATTTTTAAACTTTGCAAGCATTTCTGGAGGACACTACAATTATTGTACACAAATGACAAAGGAGAAAAACAACATGACTGGTACCTTGACAGAATGAAGAAGTACACATGAGAAAGGACATCATCAGCATGAATGATGCAAGAATGTACTGTCCATCTGTGAAGGTAAAAGAGTTGACAGATCTCCACTATTAAGTGGGATAGGAACAGGGAAATGAGAGGAAATGATATTTTGTGTCTGGGTTTCCTCCCTTTTTTCATCTCTAAAAACTTCTTAAGCTGGATATTTTATTGGTGGATCTAGTAAGATTTATTCTTCAGAACAGTCTCTTTACCTGTCTGCTAGCCTTTTACAGTCTTCTCTACTTTTATGTAAAAGTTATGTATTGATTGAGAAGGAAAGGGAAAATAATAAAATGCCACTAGGTAGATTTTATCTTCATTGGATTTCCATCTCACTTATGAAAATGCAAAAAAAAAAAAAAAAAAATGCAAGAGACAGAAAGAGGTCTAATAAAACATTCAAACTTTGGATCATTTGTATTTATAGGGACCTACTATGGGTCACCAATCTCAGACCATCAGTCACTTCACCTTCCAGTTCCTAAGAGTACCATTTAGAGCTTATGTTCTGAGAGGAACCAAAGCATTAGTCTCTTTTAGAGAACTTTAGAAAGTTTAGTTCTAGACAACTTTAGGAAAAAGGAAAGGCTTTGCACACAACTTATATACAGGTACTCTGGACAAAAGAACTTTATGACATACTCTTTAAAAGTCTAAATAAGTCATGCTCTTCTTCAGGTGCATGAGTACTTTAAATGGATGAAAAAGAATTATCCAGGAAATAAACCCTTCATTTCCTGTGTCGATGTGGGAAACTTTATTTAAAGCATGTTCTTCATACACTCTGCTCACTTCAGAAAACTAGCTCCAATTCTTATAGTCTCATTTTCTGTCAGCTTGCCTACTTGAAGCTTTTTAAATGGCAGGATTTTGAACAAAATACTGTAGCTATACCAACAGATTGGGTAAATCAGTTGGTAGACTGCAGTGCATGCGTAGAAAATAGCCCATTTTGCAAATCTGTATACTACACACAAGGTTTGCTAATTTTTTGGTATTATCTGTTCCATTTCTTACTCTTTTCTGTACCTTCTGCACATAGCTGTTGTGAGATGAACACTTTTATAATCAGAGGAAACAAGCACTGATGAGCATCAGGCCATAGTTATTTAAGGTTTATCATAAAATTTGAGAGGAAATAGGGAAGAAAACTGTTCTTGCACTTTGTCTGTGTAAAGTCTTGCTGAGAATCAGAATTGGGACATTTTTCTTGTATGTTAGACACATGACAAAGAGAAATGAAGAATTTTAAAGGACATTTCTGAACCACTGCACATGCTGAATTCTTGTTCTGAAAACTGTTCAGTGTCCTTAGTTTACCTCAATAAAACCAATATTCATGAAGAACATGTTTATTCCAGATACTAGCAAGAAAAGTGGAATTTTTGATCTGGCAACTTATGGCCAAGCAGTATTTTCATCATCCTTGTTAAAAACTCAAAGCCTTCAGTAAAATAGTACAGAATCAATATAAATAAAAATGTTAATACACACTGCAGCTGATATTCACAAGACTATCCAGCTATTGAAACAGCTCAGCGTAGTCGCAGAAACTATGCCATACACAAAATAACCAGACAAATACAATTACTGTTTGAAAATATTCCAAAATGTAAGTAGAGATTAGATTTAGATTGTTGCTTTTACTAGGTATAAAACAAAATAAAGTCACTAAAATAAGCATGATCTGCTTTGAAATTTCTAGTATTTGTTTTCTTGTTCAGTAAATGTTCCACCATGTTTTTTTCTCATATTTATTATTAAATAGTCCTCTTTTGTAACTTGAGTTTATTGTGTGTATGCTCAAGGGGAGCACAGGTACTAGAGCAGGAGGATTGAATTAGGTGAAGAGTACCTAAGTGTGCAGAGCAGAACATAGTAGATATGTTTCTGAATTATGCTAGACTAAACTGCTGCCAGCTTTAGTGGTTGCATTAAGCCTGAGTTTAAACAGTTTATTTAACCAGAGCAGCACTCTAAGGGCTGCTGAGCTTGAGAAGCTCTGCCTTCAATCATTTGACATTGCAGAGGTTTATCCCCTGCTCACATCATGCACGCAAAGAAAAAAACTAGAGGGTGGAGAAGGTTGAAGGAAATCTTAGGAGAAACACTTCATTTAAGTTCTTTCATTCATGTCTGACTCGTGTGCTTTTCTGTTTAAAGGACTAATAGGGCTTTTGGAAATTTTGTGCCTGTGAGGAAAGGTATGCAAACACATGCTCATATGTTTTGATTAGAGTTCCGAGACACAACCTCTCATCTCCAACCTTTTTCTCCTTTCTCTTGATTAACTCCGTAATGCTTGCAAGGATAATGCTATTCTATTGATACAACTGCAAGTCCCCAGTTCTGGAGGATTGTAATTATAAAACACTTTACTCTGTCTTAGAAGATAAATTTGTTAGATCATTCTTTTCAGACATGAACGTAAAAAGATGTGTCCTAACTGAAGTCTTGCACCGCTCTGGAGTAACAGATAGGCCACGTGAGTCTGTTGAGCTGAATGAAGCACCTTCTATTTTAAGTAAAAAAAAAACCAAAAAACACAAAACAATGGGGAAGTCTTATTGAATTAGCCAAGGATGAGGAGCTTTTAGCATACATAACACACCATTTCCTTTAAACTCCTTCCACTACTCTTTTGTCAGTTACTTAATTAGGATGAATATGTTGCACTTTACCCTTCACAACGTACTACTTAGCCTTCTATTAGATTTATCCAAGAACCTTGTTTGCTATAGCTGTTAAAGTATGTAATGCTAAAACAATATTCTGTGATGGATTTTGAGATTTCAAAACAAGTTTCACTATGGGGAAAAAAAATGCAACATCTTCTATGCTTTGGAAAAGGATGTGAAAAGAAAGGGAATAAACTAGAAACCACAAGATATGCTCACACAGAAAAATGGTTCAGAAACTCACATAAGATCAGTGCAAAGCAAACTCTGAATTCAGCAGAGAAGGTAATTAATCCTAAATTGCATGTGTTTCAGGTCTAATCTTAAGTATCAGATGCTGACAGCTCTAGATTATTTCTCACTGTCTTGCAGAAACATTACAATTAAAACATAATAAAATTCTTTCTATCTTTTAAACATTTTCTTTTAAACTAGATACAATTTTCAGTTGGAAAACTTCAAAAGAAATATTTTCTTATCTGTAAATATAAGTGTTGTGGGTTTCACTTGTTTTCATTTTTGGTTTCTGTTAGGTTTGTTTTCTCCTTTATATAATAAAATATTCAAGAGTCTTCTGTGAGGTTGTCTCTCACTCTCATGCACATACTCATTTTATTTGTTATTTTTCTGTGCTTGATTTCTTTACACCTTTGGACACATTTCATATAGTCTTGCTTTGTGAAGCTGGGGAATGTTGTGACTGACTTTGGATAGGGAGAAGGAAACTCCAGCCAGCATATCTCAGCCATATTTCAGAAACCAAAGAAGAGAAGTGAAGCAATATAAATGGGAAAATAATTAGATGCTGATTTTATTAAGAATTTGTAGATAATGCCAGTACCTTTTGCTGTATAGTGATATAAATTAAGTGGTAAAGTAATCCTTTCTTAAGCACTTGTCAGTGTGTTTGTCATCCACTATTCATATTTATTATTTGAAATTATACATGAATCTAGTACAGAACATGAGAATTATTTCTTCAGTATAAGCATAAAACTCACTTGTTTCCCTATGCCCCTTATTTATGGTGAACACAAATAAAGCCATATTTAAATAGCTGCACATTAAATGTAAGAAGTTTATTAAAGTTAGAGAAAATGCAGAAGAAATGGGATGGAGAGAAAAGAGAATGTTTGAGGACTAAATAGCAACAAAAGCACCCATCAACTGAAATATAAAACTGCAAGAAATAATCAGACAAGAATAGCAGGAGAAAACCAGTTCTGAGACTTTGAAGAGAGAGTGTTTTTTTCAACCCTGAAAGACTGCAGTCAGTTTTTCTGACCATGAGCTGAGAACAAGGCAATGCAGATTTACATTTGTTGAAAAAAAGCCAAAAAAACACCCACCTTTACTAGAGTAGGTTTGTTGTAGCTGGTCAGATAAGTGCATATTTCTGCAACAGTTAATCACTGAATGTAAGATAATGAGACTAAAGGATCACTCTTAGAAGCAGACTGGTGGAAACCTAATCTGTCAAGCTGAATTCTGCTCTTGAACACTCCAGTACAAGCTTAGCGGAGTCATGAACAGAGGTGATCTGAAGTGTCTCAGCAAAAAGTGTGAACTTGCTGCATAGTTTACTGGTTTATGCCTAATCTTTTCAAAGGGGAAATAATATCCCATTATTTTTGAAAGGAGGTTTGGATGGAGTGAAGGCTTCCTACCAGAAACATAAAGACTAATTCGAGCTCTACAGACACCACTGGAAAAAAATCCTGTTGACCTTAGTGGGCTCTGTAACAGGTACCAAGGTGCTGTCCACCCTTATCTCCTTTTACATCCCAGAGCTGGTACCTTAGAAAAAAAAAGTCAATGCAGCAGCAATATTTTATTGCTTCACAGTCAGCATAAGTCCAATTAAAACTGTTGTCAGGGGCCATATCAAATCTGTGCACTGTGAAAAACACTGTACCAGCCAATGCAGACAGCCTGCGTCTTGCTGCAAAGACTGTATCACACACAGAGTGCTGCAGGCCATATCATCAGTGCACTCTTCCTCCTTTCTCTTTCCCTCTTTCATTGAGAAACATATGTTATCACTCTTCACAGTGTTTTTAACTTTTTTTTTTCCTTTTTTTTTTTTTTTTTTTTCAACATTTTACTATGGAAACAATCCCAAATTTTGGTAACGCAATATGAATTTCAGTAGTAAGCAGTAATTTCACAACTATTCTTCAGCTACTGAATGTAACTACTTTTTTAGGTTGTCAAGTGGATCACATAATTTGTACCTACTATTTACTTGTTGTGAAGGGGCTTCTAACCTAAAGTGTGCACGATTCTTTTCTCTGAGAATTGCACCATGGTATCTAAAACTGTAACTTGTTCTTATCTCTCTGTTCAAGGCCTAGTGCAACAGAAGACTGACCTTAAGTGAGACATCTCTGTGATACAAACATTCAATCAGGCCAGGAGATTCATGAGAAGCAATGAGATGTGTCGTGAGAAAATGAACCAACTGAAGTATCTAAGGCAAGTTAAAGAAGTATACAGTTATCTGAGACAGAGATGTTTTGATCACTTATATTTCTGTATTCAGCTGTTTGAGATTATTGAGAAATATTTGAAAACATCACTCTTTGAACCAGAGTGTTATGCAACCTGGATCTCTCACAGTGCTTGCCAGTTTAGTCTTAGTAATAGAAATTTAAACTAAAATCTTTATTTGAAAGAACAGTCACATATTACTGAGCTTTTGGTATATGGGCAATACTTCCATAACAGCTAAACCACACTTTCTGCTTCTAGATGAAGACAAGGAAATTTGGATTTGAATAACAGTGTTATTTGCTTTGTAGAAAATAGTTGAATTATATAGATGAATAATAGGAACTCCTTCTGTCATTAGAGCAGTTCTTAGTTGTTTGTTCTCTTAATTGCTGTTTATTTGTATCTAGTTATTATTTATTAATTGTATTCTTAAAACATAAGAATATCTGAATTTCATATATTTGATAGAAACAAGGTGTGATGCATTCAGCAGAAATGATCCATTTGAGCAATCACTCTGGCAGTTGGAGTCATTAAGTACACTTTATGCTGGTGTAACATGTATGAATATACATGTGTTTGCTTTTAAACACATGCCCTATTTAGAGGCACTGAGGATTAATTGGTCTGACCAGTGCAATGACACTTAAAATGACAGACCTTTTGCACCTGCAGATTTTAATTAGAGCTGGGTAATTGGAAACATTACACTTGAACTGTCAATAAGAGCTTTCAAGGGTTTGTTCAGCAGACTAATCTGACTCATTCTCAACATCATTCAGTGAGCTATATGTACTGCAGAAAACATTTGAGCAGTGTAGAAAAGCCATAGATAGCTCAAGCTACCACATATCATCCAATTATCAAATTTGAGAACTACACATGAGGCGAGATATGGTGTGGGTTATGTGATCTTAACTTTTAGAGGGAATAAAAGCTGTAGTACTAATAAACCCACTGAACGGAGACTGCTTCCAGATCAGAACATTGACAATACTTATGTTTTATTCTGAAGCATCTCTTTCTTACACGTTACTACTTTTAATGATTTATTGTGTTTATAACATTAAAAAAAAAAAATTAAAATTTTAATTTTCAGAAACATAGTTTTGAATAAGATAAAAACCATTAGTGGCTTCTTTTATAAGAAAAAAATACCTATCTGTTGCACATATGCCTCTGATACCTGCTGGGCAGATGGTAGACTTGCATGTATGTGATCTGGGAAATTTCTGGAGTGCATTGATGGCAATTTCTCAACACAGACAATTGATGGGCTGACCAAAGAAGATGCTCTTCTGACTTTGTTTATCACAAGTGAGGAAGAAGTGGAAGTTTTTTGGATTAAAGTTACAACTTTATATAGTAACACACATATAATCCTGAAATAAACACATTTTATTTACATAGATACAGACATAAAATAAGAATTAAAGGAAATTTTTACATCTCCAATATTTTAGATTCCTAGAAATTAAAGCTAAATTTTATTAAAATGCAGCATGTAACTTGTAATAAAATACAAGAGTTACTGATTTTTGCTTTCCTTCTCACAGAAGGGTTTATTTTTTTTTTTGTTTTCAGCTGATTAAAATTTGTGGTAATTGTTTGGAATGTTGATCTGGCATCTTTCAGTAGTATAACTTTTGGAACTAGAGGTGATAGTAATGTCTCCTTCTGCTCCAGTTCAGGGAATTTCTATAGACATCCAAACCTCTTATGATACCTGTTCCATGTCAGAAAGGAGTCCAGCAGTCATAGACTGCAGCCCACGACATACCTCTCTGTTCAGTTTTAGCTTTCTGTCTTAGCTTGATTACCAAAATGAGCTAGTCTTGCAGGTACACTGAACTTGGCACAGAGTAATTCTGCTGTATAAGATCAAAAATCAGTCTTCACTGAGCTCCCTACTGTTGCAGCTAGTATGTTTTTTATTTATACATCTTCTGGTAGGTTAAAAGTACTGTGGTTATATGGAGTTTAGTCTTGTTTTAGACATTGCAAGATTTTTTAAGGAGTTCAGTGCCTTTTCTGTATTGTACCTTCATCCCAAGGTGTGGAAAGATACATTCTTACAAGTCTTATCAAAAACATCTTTCTGTTTTGCATTTTCTGTTACAAAGTTTTCATCAAGATGTGCTAATTAAGTATTGTAGATATACCTCATTTTTATTAAAAAAAAAAAGTCATAATTTAAGTATTCTTGCAAGATGTGGATAGACTAACAGGAATGGTTATTAAAGAGATACAGTAAATGTACTTTCATTCTCAATAAAGCATTGTTTAGCTTATTTAGTCCATTTTCACCGTAGAAAACAATGTCACCCTAGGTAAAACTGATTTTATTTCAAAGCTATATCCTTTGAATATATAAATAGCTTCAGGAGGCCAAAACTCTCTACATACATGAATATATCTATAGGATGAATAAAAGGTAAAGTTAAGTGAAACTCATGATCTGATGATTAGTTATAAATTTTTAAGCTGGTTTCATTCAGCATAATAAACTAGTAAGGTTACTACTTCTCTTTCCAAAGTGAGAAAAAAAAAAATACAGAAAGGATTTCCAAGGATTCTGTAATTTAGTCTAGGAGTTACCTACATTGGAAAGGATCCCAAAGATTTGGGTCAGAGGACTGCATTTGAAGTTCATTGATTGATAAATGTATATTTGTGTCATTTTGATATCATATATAGAATGTATCAAAGAATATAGGTGTAAATGCAGATTACACTGATCTTCATATTCTCTGTGCACTGAGTTTTAGTACCTTGAGTAAACATACGTGAAACACTTACTTTTGATACAAGTAATGTAAAAAGAATACTAATACCAACAACTGATTCTAGCTTCACTTCAAGTATTTGATTTATACCAAAGAAATTATTTAAATTAAAATCACCATTTGGAAGGATTTTCTAAAATACTATTTGGTGTCTTATTTTAAAGCAATAACATTTGTTACACTTTTTATATGTATATGGGTACTTATTTACTGCATTTTACTGATAAATTTGTTTTGATGAACTTTTGAATTCCTTCTTTTCAGGTAGAACAAAACCAGCTGTGATAAAGCTTTATAAGGGGAAAGACACATTGTATTAATACACACAATTAATGTCATTAGTACACACAAGAGAAAAAAAAAAAAAGAAAAAGACCTGGTATCAGAAGATATGCATTAGAGACCTGTCTAACTGGTCTTATAAATAGCGACAGATGCACCTGCTGTTCACTGCTGTGATAGCTGAGTGTGCAGAGTCTGAACAGCCTTTAAACGTCATGGACTAAAACCACATAGCTTAGGACAGAGACGTGTACTTGTATACAGAGCTGTGTACATGTTTGTAGATGTTCAAGTTACTTTTATATTTACACAGTTCAGGATTTTGAGTTTATTTTTATTAATAATGTGATAGGCAGAGCTGTATGTTAGGCATGGTCAGGAATTAAGTCAGGTCCAAGGTCAGTCCGAGAGCAGGAGATAGAGCCAGTGATAGGACTGGAGACAATGGCATGGCCTGCGTCCAAGTCCCACTCAGGAGACGAGGACATTACATGTGTCCCAATCCCATGGTTAGGTATATGAGGCATCCCCAGGAAGATTTGTCAGGGCATGGTAAGACGTATGGATGCTCTCAGGCCCCAGAACTTCACCAAGTTAGCTCTGGCTATTTCTTTGTAAAATATCAGAATGAGAAAACACTCACTTGAAGTTACTGAAGTGTCAACTGAGTCTATGATCCAGGAGTGATGATTCAAAGAAAAACAAATTAAATTTTCACTGATTTCTTTGTTTGCTTACAATGATGAAAAGTCTATGAAATATAAGTTACTAGATAACACAAGGAATCATAGAATCAGAATCATAGAATCATAGAATGGTTTGGGTTGAAAGGCACTAAAATATTATATACCAATATACTAACATTCTAAATATTATGTTCATTTGTTAATCTCATTTTCCTCAATGTCAAAGAAAACAGGTTTCTTAAGGTGCCACCAAGACACACCAAACAACGAGCTATATCTCTGCATGAAGATTACTATTATTTTTTTGCTTAAGCATTTGATTTCTTTTACACGTTTGGCAAATATTCCTCTCCAAAGCCTTAATGTTGTCACCACTCTCTTTTTTTACAGACTTGAATTATGAGTTACTGATAAGAACTGCTTTCGATAAGACACTGATAAGATAGTTCTAGAACAAGATCACTTTCCTGTCAAGAGGTGGAGAAACATGTATTTCAAAGTTCAACATTTTCTTTCCCCAAAAATAAACAAAAGCATCCAGCAGCAAGACAGCTTGAAACAAACCACCTTTGTAAAACAGCCTGCATATGTAGACAGTCTACATTCTTGTTTGCAACAAAATATTCTAAAAGTAATAAGAACTTGACATGTCAAAAGATATAATGCATCATATACATAATTCTCTGTGACCAAACTGTAAACATCCCTTTTTCAGTCTGAATCAGCAAGAATTTCAACTCATGTTCAAAAGGAGAAAAATACAGTGTGTAATTCTTAAGGCACTTTTGAATTCTGGAAGTTAGTGTCTTGCTATAACTACAAACCTGTAAATACTGGGCCTCCTTGTTGCTTATGAGGCACCCAAGTTGACTGTAGAAGAAGGAATCTGGGAGAAGGCACTCAAGTACATATTTAACATTGAGTTGAAATGCTATTTCTAGGAATGAAAGGAAGGTATTCACCTTCCCAGAGAGATGTCTAGCATGAAAGTTGGTATTTTGTACCAGAGAGAGAAACAGGAAAATTCTCAGTAGACACGTTACAGAGCTAGAAATTGCTAAGTGTTTATAGGCAATTGTCACTACAGCCAGATTATAAAAGATGAACATTTATTCTTGTTTGCCAAATGCTGTCTCAAATGGTCATTGCCATTGGCAGAGGGAAAAATTCCAAATGACGTTTCTTCCCACTCCTGGCAAGAGTGAAGTGTGAGCTGCTCCCAAAGCCACTTAAAACTCAGAAGCTTTTTTTGGATGTCAGGTCAAAGCAAAGCTGCTGATCAATTTTAGGTACATCTAAGCTATCTACTGCATGCCAGCATCCATGCAGCAAAGCAAAGCTGCTGATCAATGTTCGGTACACTTCAGTCATCTGCTGCCTGCCAGCATCCATTACCACATTTGCTAGCATTTTGTATGTTTCTGTAGTCTATTTTAATATATGTTTTTTTTCCTTCTACCCTGTTTCCAAATTGGCTTCATCTAATCCCTTGTACCAAATATACAATCTGGAAATGCACCATTCATGCAGTCAAAATATAAAATGCAAAAGTAGTTTTGCTGTTTTCTGAAGAGTCTTGCTGCTTTCTGAGTTAACTTTCAGCCTAAATAATGCATATTACATAGTTTGAGAATTAGTTAAGATTATGAGTTAAGAGAATTTACCAAAAAGTAAATTAAGTTCTGCTTTTCAAAATAAAAACCAAAACAACCACAAACCAAAAACAAAACTAATATTTTTTTTTTTCTCAGGATTAATCTTCACAGACTATGTGCTGTAAAACATGGAGCATATTGGCTTGTATTCCAACATTACAGATGTTAACAGGTTTTAGCTTCTTTCATAGCTGAAGAGAATAGATTTGGCTGAAAATACTAACTTTATGTCTGTGATTATGTGAAATCACCACAGAGTATTTTAGATTTCTGATCTTCTAATTATTCATTGCCTGAATAATAGAAGTCCTGAAAGATCTTAACAGGGGTCAGAATTTAATTGTCCTAAGCATTTCACAAATGACACAAACAAGACCTTACACTAGAGACATTAGTCTAAGATTTAGGCATCATGCCACAGGTGGATAAGGTAGATGGTGAACTGGATGAGAGGACAAAGCATTTATAGAACACAGGTGCATTCATAAAAGTTTGTAGCCATGGGCGGTCACCAGCCTAACTTATACAAGGTGGTATATTGTAATTCTCATGGCAATCACAACTTCTTGTTTTGTTCTAAAAAAAAAAAAAAAAAAAAAAAAATTGCTTAACGGCCAAATCAAGTTATTTTTAGTGAAATTTATTGAGTTTATAACACTTTTGTTTTTTTGTTATTAATATTACAATTGTTTAAAAGAAGTTTGTTAAACTGTGAATTATATAAGATATATGTTGTTCAGATTTAAACTACAAATTAACTACCCAGCTTTTATAGTAATCTTCATATAAAAGAGTAATTTTTACATGTTTAAGAAGCTACTATAGAAAGAGGTATGTGAACAAAAGAAAGGTGAAAGGCAGTAGAAGAAATTATTAGGCACCAGAAACCACTAACATAATAGAACACAAATTGTCAATGCCACTCTTTGCCGCTGTGTGTTAGACCATTGAGAAATTTGTCCTACCTGCTGCCTTAATCATAGCACAAGTGACTGACCAAATTTCAATCACCATCTAGAAATCAAAAGATGATTAGATGTAATGATTACATATTCAGTCTCTGGGAATAAACAGACAGGTTTAAGATCAGCGGAAGAAGAGTTCCTTACTGAAGTCATAAGAAAAACCTGCAAAATATTCAATAGATTGGAACTTAAAGGAAATATATATAAAAAAAAAAAAAAAAAAGCCACAAAAAAAAAGTTAATATAACTTGCATTGAGGAGAAAGAAACAATATATAACAGAATACTATTTTTTCCTGTTCTTTTCCTGTAACATCCAGATATACACTATTTTCCATAGGGTGGTTTTATTCTTCATTCTTCAAAATGTTTGACTTGATAAGGTTCTACAAACAGGGTAAGATCATGTCATTCAAAGAGACACTAAGCAAGTACTTTTCATATTTTTAATATATGATATCTGTGATACCATGTACACAGAGAAGTCAAGCCATGAAAGTGATTCAGCAAGATTATTGGCATGCTGCAGATCCAGTATCACTTATAAACCTGTCTTGATTTTTGATCCCTTTTCAGGATTGTGACATTTCCTACGGCTTCAAACTGAAAAAGAGTAGATTTAGATTAGAAATTAGGAAGACGTTCTTCACTCTGAGGGCCATAAGACCCTGGAACTGCTTGCTGAGAGAGGTTATGGATGCCCCCTTCCTGGAAGTGTTCAAGACCAAGTTGGATGGGTCTTTGAGTAAACTGGTCTAGTGGAAGGTGTCCCTGTTAAGGCAAGGGCATTGGAACTCTATCTTCAAGGTGCTTTCCAACCTGAACAAATCTGTGATTCTAGGATTCCAAGATTATAGATTTATAGGATTCTATGCTTTCTGTGATGTAGGTATTGACAGATACCTCATCTGGTTAATTACATAGAATATTGGTTTCTTCATCCAAAATACCTCATTTCATCCTATGGGTTTTTTGGGCATCATGAGGAACGAATTTTCTAGTTATTAATTTATTCTGACAGTAAAGGCAAACAGATACCCTTGAATTTCTGTACTTTGCCAAGAATCAGTGAACAATCCCTCTTCATAAAAAATGTTGTCAGCTGGAATGAACTCAAGAGGCTTAGAGGTGACAACATTTATTGGACATGCTACTTTTATTGCTATAGCTAGATAGGGCATTTTGGGTTGTCCAAGAACACTGGGGAAGAAAGAATAATTTTCTTGTTGACCATTAATGGTTGATAAATTAGAAGATAAGGGTATATCAAAGACCTCATGTTCACTTTCCAATTCAGGAAAATTTAATAGTTTAAGGCTATCATACAATAGCCTTAAATTCTAAATTTTGTTGCTTCTACTAAGTTTTCATTTTGGCTAGGTGGCATTTCATATAAACTGCAAACCCCTTTCCCTGTCTTCTATCAGGTCTCCTATTGGAAAAACTAGGTAAGGTCTGCTGATAGTTTTGGTAAATTTGGAAGCAAGAAGAATCATAAACTCTTTGTCTTTTTTTTTGTCAATAATGTGGTTCTTGTTTGGTTCCTATTATTAGTTACTCTTTGTAGATATACACTCTTCCACTGACAAGTATTCAGTTATAAGAAAATCCTTGTAACCATTTACAGAAATCCAGGAAGGAACAATCATGGAGTTGCAATTTGAGTACAATTCAATGTGTTGAAAGAATGATACAAGTTCTTAATTTTTTTTTTTTTAATAAAAATTCCTACTTATAAATATACAATAATCCTACTTAGTTCACTAGATTCTACAAGTCATGCATTTAAAAAGGAAACCTGTCTGCATCTTTTATAACATGTGTCTACTATTTTGTCTGTTAAAATATTAATACAGGCCTAAAAAAGTAAGAAATTCCTGGATTTTTGTTCAGAATTAAACATGAAAAATAGACATTTGTGTAAAAAGCAACAACCCCTGCCATAAAACTGAAATGAAGATGCTAACATATGCATAATGACCAAGCTAGTAACTGTCTTTGAACACTCGTTCACATTATTTTCTTAGATCTACTTGCTTTTCTTAGAGTAGATTTAAGATTTTCAACGAAAAAGATTTCTGTTATTGCTGAAGTGAAACATAAGGCTCTATTAACATATTTTACTTCTGTTTCTTTCCTAGTCATGTTTTGTTGAAATAAATTAGTTCAAAATCATTGCATGTTCTTTATCTCACAGGTAATGTAGTCCACACATTGGATCCCATACTTTTTATATCAAGGAATCAACGTTCTATGGTCTGGAATGCATACAGTCTGAAACATTGAAAAAGATAACTATATGTGATCAAAGTATATGCAAGTAGGATCTTCACTGCCAAGAGTAAGGTGCTATCATAGGGAGATTTAGTCTGGCTATGTATGAAGTGCTGTATCAGTTAGTTAACTGGTAAACCAGGTAAACTGGTTTAATATATTAAGAAGCACTTGAATGTGACTTAGAGAAATTGGGATTTTGACAGCAGAGTATATTCCACATTCCCCTGAATGAAATAGCTTTTAGTAGAAAATGTATTCTAAGTTGTTGTTGTAAGACGAATTGATGTTAAGGGTTTTACCAGTCCTATCTTTGACTTCACATTTGGTTTAATTAACAAAAACATGTCCCTGTTTTGCTGTGTGGACCTGACTTAGTTCTTGCAAACAAAATTCTCAAACAAAATTTCTCAACCAGTAAATTCCTTCTAGTTAATAACTTTGTTATCACAGCATTTAATAGCTCCAAGACTGCTATGTTGAAAAGTCCCTTCAGGAACCTGTAAATTCTGGGCACATTCGGTTTTGCTTCACCTGCACACAGTCCTTTATGAAAATTGCAAATGGCCATTGGTGTGATAGGCACAACTCAAAAGAAACTGTTTGGCTTTTTTCCTTACCATCTCTTAGCTAATACTGGGATGCTTTGTTAACATGCTGGTGGTGTTGAGGAGCTAGAGAAAATATTGGACACACAGATCTGACTCCGCATGAGGGACTTCTCCAGAAAAGTGGAACCGCTGTTGCCTTCCCTTTGCAGGAACTGTTTTGCAGGACCAGGGAACAGGACAATCGCACAAAAGCATGAAAGGAGATTATTTTATTACATTATCAGAAATGATCAAAAGCTTTTCATCAAAACCTGCTTGCTTCTGTGTAACAATATTTCACAAGATCAGAAATGGATATTAATGACAAGTGGATACAAGGGATAAAGCCCAAAACACAGTGTGAACCTGCCTGGCGAAGATCACACCTGTATCTGACAGGTACTTGAGCAGTTTCTTTCTTTTGCACTCTGTGACTTTACAGATATCTTTATGGCCATCAAGTCTTACTTTGTTCTTTCCAAACAGTATACAGTGGTCTGATCCTCCACACCCTTGTGTAAATAGTTATACTGTATTTTGTGGGGGGAAAAAAAAAAAAAAAAAATCCAAAGTAAATATCTCATTAATCTTTAAGGATAAAGGATTGGTTTTGCAAAAGGATTTGAAACATTTGTTTTATACTGTGCATTTGTTGCCTCTAGGTTAAAATTAGAAACACTGCATGTGTCATTGCCTAAGAAACTGAGGAAACTCATATATCACGGTGTTCATTTCACTGTATTTTTTCCAGTTTTGTTTTTCTTCTTTTTTTTTTTTAATTTGAACTACAAGTTACAGGTGAATTTTGCTGCACTGCACCATTTCTGTAAGAGTTTAAACACAAAAGCCGGAGGGAATATGGAGAACCAAATACTACCTTTGAAAAGATATATTGCTTTCCTACAATACAAAATGCTTCTGGTTTATGTGAGACTATTTGCTTAATCCTTAATCAAATTTAACTCTTGTTGGGTCATTCCTGACTAATAGAAGAAGGTGTGTTGTGGTTTTTTTATTATTTTTCACAAGACAAAGGTACTTTTACATGGATCCTTTCCCTTTCTGCTTGCTGAATACTGAAAACTACTTAAAAAAAAAAAATCTGACTTTACTTGCATACTTCATGTAATGTGTCTTGAAGGATATTTGCCTATCTTCATTCTACTGCTTCTTTAACATAATTTTCTCCCATTTTAGTATTTATTGCTGCTTCATGGTGTTCTTCCTTGTTTTCTTTTTAGTGGTTTATGATGATTAAAGGACTGGAAATAGTGCCTGGGTATATATGTCCACATTTATCCATAGACCAAACCTCTGTGAGGAAAGTTACCACAGAGTGAAAATTTACTTTTGTGATGACACGTGTCATCCTACAGGTGACAGATCAGTCCCTTACTTGCTTTGTGCTGGTTTCTGATGAGGACAGGTGTAACTTGGTGTCAAATGTTACTGCTGGGGTTTTTTTTCAGCATTTCCTAATTAGGAGTTCTGTGTTCATCTTACTAACCCAATCAGGATTTTGCAAACCCTTATTATATTCCTCTGGAGCCTTTTCCTCTCCAAATGCAGAAAGAAGTCTATAATTTTATTATATACTTGTAAGGCAACTAGCCCCATTTCCTAATAATTTTATTAAGTCTTCTTATATCTTTTCAAACTATTTTATCTGCATTCTGAAGATGCACAAACCAGAACCATTCATAGTGGTTGCAAAGTGAAAGCACTGGATTAGAGGTTGTTTTCACAGTGTTAATTTGGAACATTGCGGGTGGACAAGTCCACTGTGTAAGTAACATCTGTGACACACTCTGACTTGACACTAGTTTTTTGTCCCTCGTGCTTTAAGGAATTGTGGAGTGCAAGCACAATATAGTAGAAAATAAAAAAACGTTCCTGTTTTGTTGTTGTTCATATTGTTGAGCCTTTTTAGACAAAACCTTGGTGATAATCCCTCTGCTCTAGCACTGACTAGGTTATGCAAACAATATAATAGAGAAGGGCATCTTTTTGTAGATAGGCATGCAAGGTAACGGTTATAGCACAGAATCCTGTGGGTATAAGTAAGAATAAATCAATTGGTTTTCTGCCTTTTAAAGTTATAAACTCTAAACTACACTTGCATGCTGGGAAACTGTGAAGGCAAAAACACGATAAGGATGGGAGTCAGATTCTGTGGGGAAAAGAGCTACTATTTACACTTGAATGTGCACTAAAATTGGAAGAAAAAGAGAATATTTGATTTCTTCTCCACAAAATACACAGCATGATCATTAAAACAACTGTGCTGTAAAAGAAAATAACAACAACCCTCATGCCTGATGTTATTTATATAGCTGCATTACTAATGTTAAGTTTATACTTGCTGGTATCAACATGTTCCCAGTTCTCACCTATGAAAAGAGAAGGCACACTGGCTTTGTAGATAAACCTGGAGGAAGGGTATTTTTTGTTGGCTGTGCAGTGGCCATAAACCTGATACACTTCTCACTGGCTAGATAAGCATAGACTCCAGCTTTTGATCTTCAAGGCTGGTCATCTAATTGAGCCAGGTGTACACTGAGGTGACCAAGTTGGCCAGTTATAGGATGTTTTTTTTGTATGGCAGGTTCACAAATGACCAGTGGAAGCTTTGAGTGTCGCAGCCATTTGAATAATATTTTTATTATTTATACTAGTGCCAAGAGCATAGTTGTGATGCTTTTAATAAATCTATGTAAATATAAATAAGTATGACAGTCCTACTGTTACTCAAGCTTCAATCTGGCACTTTTAATGATTATGCATTTACTGAGTGACTTCCATAAAGAAACTGCAGCAGGCAGGAAGGCATCAATATATTGGTAACAAGGTAGATATAAATTTATTTTTTGCCAGTGAGTCCTGAAAGTTTCTAGACTTAGATTTTGTTCTTTCTTTCTCTTCTACTGTTTAAAACATTAGGCACTGTGTGCTTGCATTTTAGGGGAATATACAGAATGAAGGGTAGAAGAGAGGCACGGCATCTTGTTGAGTATCTTCTTGCTACACATCTTTCTGGGTTAAGATCCAGTATTGTTAAATGATTATGTGTATTAAGTGTTTGGACTTCCCCCCTCCCCCCCCCCCCCCCAGGTTAAATACATCTCTCCAAAACTTCTTCATTTTCTATATCATAGTGCATGTTGGGAAATTATTTCTTTTCCTACATTGCCTTTCATTTATACAAAAGCTCTTGAGTTTTTCTTAAACATTTGTCTATTTTCTTTGAACAATAGAAAACAAATAAAAACCCTATTGCTTCAACAATATCCTTTTTTATTCTAGAAAAAGGAAAGAAGGGGAGGGTGCCACCAAGAGTCTTGTGCAACAGAAAAGCCAGTTTGCACAGTGAAGATATCTGATGGAAAAATACTATCTAGATCTAACACAGACATGAGAAGACTTTCACACCAATATGAGGTTAGGAAAAAATATCCCCTAAAAGTTACTCAAGTAAGATGTTTGTTATTCAGATTTAAATTTCAACTTGGCTTGCAGATAAAGATGGAGCCAAAATTTCAGACCGTGAGGCAAATAGCCCTGCAGATCAGATGTATGAATATCTCATCCTTTTCCCACAGATACTAGAGAAATTATTGATGTAAAAACCTCACATTTGAATAAAAAATAGCCTTGTCAGGTCCAAACAGTCTTGACTCATCCCTGACCATAAAGAGCACCTTACTTCTTCACGTTACTGGAGGTGACATGAGGATGCATTTCTTGGACTGCATTGGACTGTTGTTGAGATTATATTTTACATAATATATGAATTGAAATTAAAAGAAACACCCAAAAAAAAGATATATACTGTAGTTGGCAACTCATTAGTACCATAGCCTGTAGAGCAGCTAGTGGGACTTTAATAATCTCTTGCAGAAATGCAGACAATTCTTTTTCCAAAACGCAGCAAGACAGGTCTCTCCTCTAAATGTGTATGGAACAGTGATTAAGAGTAATTAATCTATTATTCTATTTATGTATTATCTTCCTCATTCTGCGAGAATGTCCCTTCACCAGGTACAACCACAATCTGCTTCAGAGCAGTAGTTTCTTTTTATTCAGGTATATTACTATTTGAATGTCCCAGAGGAATGCTGTAGGGCCACAGATTTTACAAAACAAAGTGAAGCATGATAGAAACCACAACAGAAACAAAAGAAAATAAAAAAAATCAGACTAACCTTTTATACAAAAGCTGTCTATTTGTAAATATTCATAAGAAAAGGAGCCCATGTAAATGTACTGTGAATGTGCCTGAATGTAACTCTTCCTCTGTGTGTACTTTTAATTCTGCAGCTGGAGCAGTGGTATATGAGACTGAAAATATCACAAAACATTATCTGAAAATGTCACTGAGGAAAGAGAAAGAGAGAGAGAAAGGGAGAGAGAAAGAGAGAGAGAAAGAGAGAAAGAAAGAAAAAGAAAAAGAAAAAGAAAAAGAAAAAGAAAAAGAAAGAGAAAAAGAAAAAGAAAAAGAAAAAGAAAAAGAAAAAGAAAAAGAAAAAGAAAGAAGAAAAAAGAAAGAAAGAGAAAGAAAAAGAAAAAGAAAAGAAAAACAAAAAAGAAAAACACAGTGGTGATCCCATGCTAAAGGGAAATGAAATAAGTATGCTTCACTTGTAATGAACAGTTGTTTCTTGGGGAATATGATTTTATACATTTTGCATCCTATTAATTTTCATGGCATTGATGGAGAAATATTAAAACTGTGAGAGTGCTGAAGACAAATTAACTCATCAATTACATATATGGGACAGTGGAGACTGAGTTTATTTCACCATTTCCAATTGCAATAAAACTGTAATTGCTAACTCATGGAATCTTCATGGAAATCTGCATTCATTACCACTTAATTTGAAGTCAGTGACTGCTGTATACTTAACTTTCCAGACATTTAATGCAGAAGACTAGAAGACAGCTTAGTATAAAGCTGTCTTTTTTTTCCAGTCCTCATAGTAGCTAAATTTTGCCTGAGACAGTAAATAAATTGGCTGAGATTGAAACAGTATAGAGAAATGAAAATTAATATTTGCTCAAGGACATTAGTATCTCTGTCCTCCTTTTACTCTCATTGTGTCTATCTCTCTTTCTTTTCCTCGAACACATACAAGGTTTCATTCCCTCACAAATAGATTCTGTTGTCATTACACTGAATAATAATTTATTTTGAGAGCAGTCTCATAGAGATTGGTAGATGACACTTCATGTGCACCAGTCTAACGTGTTATGGTTGTAGGGAGGTGCTGACACCAACCTGTTTCATGCATCCTTCTTTAATGTAAAAGTACATTTTGTAAAATAATTGCCTGGGGGGGGGGGGGGGGGGGGGGGGGAAAAAAAAAACCAAAACATTGTGGTTTCACTTTTTTTCAAGGAAATAAGTTTGTTCTTGGTAAATTTTTTTGGGAGGCACAGGTGTGGGCAACTTGCTCCTCCTTATTACCTGAGATCTCCACAGCATGTGGGCCACACACAAGTGACCTTTCAAATTTATTAAGTAATGAGTGACAGTAAACCAAATCAATCAGTATTTTATATTTGAAATTGGAGTTGATTCATGGGTAGTGGTGTGCTAGACAGAAAGAAAACCAGAGGTTAAATACCTCTTTTACAATACTCATTCTAAAATAGCTATATAACTCTAGCTCTATAGTTAATTCAACTGCATACAGATATAATAATGTAGTATTGTTAGAAATCCTTACAATGAAAAGTCATATTACTATTCTTAGTTGAAGGCAAAGTGCATAATATTTCTTATATACTCTATTGCTTCTAGAATAAACTCAAACTTTTCAAATTAAAAGTGTTAAAAGTTACAACTTTTTGTGCCTAAATAGCACTTTTTTTCCTAAGATAAATATTTTGATAAGGCTGATTGTTTTCATGAATTCTTTTTCATTTTTTTTCTCCCCAAAACATGAATGCTGTTTTAATATTTGTATACTCACACTGGAGAAAAAAAATAGCAATAAGGAGAACTGGCAAAATTAAATGTCAATAATCTAAATGGTAAGCCGTTGGGGTTTTTTTTGTTTAGTTTTTTTTGGGGTTTTTTTTTTTTTTTTGGTAAAAACATTTCTCTTCCAAGTGCTACAATTTTTTTTTTTCGCAAAGCATTTTGATTTTCATGTAGTAGTAATTACTGTTAATGAATGACAAGCAGAAATGAGAAAATTTTATTACCTGGAGTACATAAAGACCTAGCAAAACAAAAATAGTTCTTTTAGTAACTTCAGATCTGTCAATGATATTGTGGGACAGAAAGATAATTTCTTATGGCAAATCCTATACTATTTTAAATAGTATTTTATAAACTTGTTACTTTAAATCCTATATTTGAGCTTACTAGAGGTTAAAGGTTCCTGCAATCAAGCAGGAGAATGTCCATGGTTAGAAAGAGCTGTTTAGGTTTCCTCTGCAATTTTCAATTGTATTTTCTGACACTTATTTTCTTTGTGTAAGCCAAATACCTTTTCTTCACATTTGGTAATACTTTTCAGTCCATCTAATTATCTATAAATTAAAAACAAGCAAAAGGTGATACCATAACTTGCATTCTTAGTTCACTTTGTTAGTATCTTTTTTTTTTTTTCAATATTGGATTTTATATTGTTGTTCCCTGTATTAGTGAAACATCCTGTTGTTTAAGCAGAAATGCTATGATTGTTACCAGAAAAATCAAAAATATTATAATACATTAATAAGGATCTATATTCACCAGAAGATTCAGAAGGACTTTCAAAGAACTTTTAAGAGAAAGTCTTAGCTCCTTAAATATCTGTCTGTATTCAGGTAAATGACAAAAGTCTCTGGGAGAACAAATGCCCCTGGAAAAGCAAGCATGCCACATTTAAGAACACATAAAATAAAATTTAAAAAAATTAAGAAAAATTGTGCTAATGTCATATATTTTTAATCAGATTCTCAGCACTGGGTCTTTAATCTGAAAAATCATTTACAATTCCCTTACAGGACATTTTAATAAGAGTGCTTGAAAAACGTGGTCCAAATGAAAGTGTTGTGCAAAAGACAAATGTACCATGGGGTGGGAATCAGTGGTGTTCTAAATAGAAGAATGCGGTGATCTGCAGAGGCACTGCTTCGCACTTTTAGGTAGTTGGATGAGGGAATGAAGAGTTTACTTAATAAATATGCTATATGAAGAAAAAAAAAAAGCTGGTTAATAACTGCTTTGGAGTAAGGGTTTACAATTCAAAATTTTGTTGATAAATTAAAGATATGGTAGGGCAAATAAGGATTAAATTCATAATGATAAATATGAAGAACTGTATTTGCATGGTAATAATAGGCAGCAGGAATTCAGGATAGGACTAATTGTTTAGAAAGCAAATTTGGAAAAAACAAAAAAATTTTTAAGCTAACCATGAACCACCACAGTTGTAATGCTAGTTTGTACACTAGGAAGTAACAAAAACAGAGCTTATAAGAAATGTTAAATAATTAGTCCTTTTAAAAAGTTATTTATCATTAGTAAGGCCTCAAGCGTGTTGTTTTTTGGCAGCTTGGGAAAGATATACATTTTGAAAGAGAAATAAATCATTAAGAAATCTAAAAAATCTTGATGAGAGAGCTCAGGAGTCCAAAATAAATCACTTCTGAGAGTAACCCAAAGAGACTGGTGCTATTTAAACCCAAAGGAGATGAAAGAATAGAGGGGGGGGAAAAAACCCCAAAAAATCACACATGCAAATCCTGTTGAGAAGATTGGGAATTAAAAATGGGATTAAACTGCACCATGAAAAATTAAAATGGGATTTTCATGTGGTTTTTATTTAAATTGATAAAGGTAATGAAACTATACAATAAACTCCTTGGGATCAGGAGTCTGTTGTGAAAAAATACCATATAAAAAATCCTATCATTTCGGCAACATCTTAGTCTTCTATGATTTTAATTCTAGTAACCAGATTAGGAAGACTTTTTAATTCACTGCTATCCAGCAGCATGACTTTTTAACCCAACATTTTGCAGATGTATACTGTCAATCTTTAGGAGACACCAGGTGTGAAGGTAGCAATGAATAGCTTTTTCCCTCTAAATTGGCTTTGGTAGATAGTACAGTTGGCTTAATGGATAGTTCCCTTGTTTTTAGTACCTGTAATGGTTCACACCATGATTATTCATTCTTTCACTTAAAGCTTAAACATCAGTTGGACATTTTTATAAATATGTACCCTGTGAGTGTAGGGTGTGTAATGAGATGTTACTGAGCTGTAGACCACATTTCTGAAAATACTTTATATCGTTAACTCAAAAAACCCCACTGCCCTAAAAGCTTAGAGTAACAGTTTTGACACAGTCACTGTTAAAGTACATTGATAATATT
Source organism: Todiramphus chloris collaris (assembly GCA_025345505.1). Taxonomy (NCBI): domain Eukaryota; kingdom Metazoa; phylum Chordata; class Aves; order Coraciiformes; family Alcedinidae; genus Todiramphus; species Todiramphus chloris. The sequence goes on along the minus strand of JANVCC010009977.1, from coordinate 650,119 downwards.
TGCTCATTTAAAAAGTGGGAAGCATGAATGAGGAGGTAAGAATTGAAAGTACTGATGAAATGTTATGATTTTATTTCAAACCTTAATATTAAATCGTTATTGACTTTGTATCTGTGTGTGTAATTTACAAGCTGGAGTCAGTGTCCATTGTAGTTTATGGAAATATTCCTTTTCTTTTCTTTTTTTTTTTTTTCTTTTTCAGTCCATACAGAGATGATCAGATAATGAAAGTTTGTGGAAGTTGTCTTTGTGTATAAGGATGCAATAGGCATAAGTGAAATGTATTGTAACCCCACGATTTACATTTCCCCATAAGTAAAATTTATGTTTGCAGATGCATGACTTAGGAAGCTGGGCTTTAAGTTCTAAAGCCCTGCTCGTTCATGCTAACTTTTTCATTTGTTTTGAGCATGAAGTAAATGTCTTCAAAATATGTCTGCAAACACAACAAGTTGGAGATCTTTTTGAGTTTTGAAAATATAGACATTAGTCACAAAAAAACTTCCTGTATAGGAAGAAAAGCTTTTCTCTCCTGACATCGTTGTGGAAATTACAGAGGCTCTTCATGCTGTTGGGGGTACTTGTGAGGCTGTTCATGCCTGGTACATGAGATGATTTTGTCTGTTTGCCATGTCAAATGCTGTAATGTTCGAAGAGATACACAGTCTTAACAAGAAATTAGATTAGTTTAAAATCAATCATGGGCACCGTCCTAAAACTTCATTAAAGTTGTAGAGCTGCTTTTTTGGCAGAACCATTTGTCCTTGTCTAGAGGAAAACAATGCATATACAATATAATGAGAAGAAACAAAAGAGAAAGGAACAATTAGGTGCAAAAAGTTATACCTCTACTTAAGAATTGAGGGGGCACAGAATGTGAAAAAAACATTGTTAATGTAATAAATGTTACATTATCGTAAACAGAAATATGATGTCCAGAATTAACAAACACAGAATTACAAATCTAGGTTTTCTATTTATATATTAATTTAATCACAATGAAGCATATCTTGCATGCAAATATCTGTCTAGTAATGCCTGTCTCGTGGTCTGTGTTTTTCTGTATCTATGTAGGCAACCCTGGTTCTCCTATATACAGAGCAAAGGAAGTACAGACAGAATGTATAACCTGATGCTTTTATTCTTTTATGCATTTAAAAAATTTAAATCCACATCTGGTAACTGTTGGTGCTAACCAGTTAATAAAATTTGCCATAAAGTCCAATTTTCATGTTCTGCACAATCAGTACAACTTCCCCCCGATTCCTCAGGCTTCACAGACTTGTCTTCAGTTGAACTTGGTCTGCTACTGTGGTCCATCCAGCTCATTGACAAAGCAATTCTGTTTGGTTTGCAGTAGTGTGAAAGGAGTACATATTATTTGGCACCACGGAAGTCTTTTGTCAGGAAATGTTTCATTTTGGTTTTATAAAACAAAATGAGGTAGGGTAGGAAAAAAAGGACAGAGGAAGAATGGAATAAAGGGAGATCAAGTGTCAGAGAACCAGTTTTTCTTCCCTAATACTAGGCATATATATCTTAGAATCACAGAACAGTTTCAGCTGGAAGAGACCTTCAAGATCATCAAGTCCAACTTTATTCCTAGCTCTATCAAAACCCACTAAACCATGTCCCTAAGCACAACATCTAACCAGCTCTCAAACACTTCCAGAGATGGTGACTCCACCACCTCCCTGGGCAGGCCATTCCAGTGCCTGACAACCCTTTCTGGAAGGAAATGCTTCATAATATCCAGCCTGAACCTCCCCTGCTTCAACTTCAGGCCATTTCCTCTTCTTCTGTCACTTGTCACCAGGGAGAACAGACCAACTCCCACCTTACCACAATTTCCCTTCAGGTAGTTGTAGAAGGCAATAAGGTCTCCCCCCAGCCTTCTTTGCTCAGAGCTAAACAGCCCCAGATCCTTCAGCCTTTCCCCACAAGACACACGCTCCAAACCCTTTCCTAGCTTTGTAGCCCGCCTCTGTACCCTCTCCAGCATGTCAACGTCCTTCTTGTAGACAGAGGCCCAAAACTGGACACAGTATTCAAGGTGAGGCCTCACCAAAGCCGAGTACAGAAGAATGATCACCTCCCTGCTCCTGCTGCCCACACTGTTCCTGATCCAGGCCAGGATGCCATTGTCCTTCTTGGCCACCTGGGCACTCTGCTGGCTCATGTTCAGGCGGCTGTCAGTCAACACCCCAGGTCCTTCTGTGCCTGGCAGCTCTCCAGCCACTCCTGCCCCAGCCTGGAGCGCTGCTGGGGGTTGGTGTGGCCCAAGGGCAGGACCCAGCATTTGGCCTTGTTGAAAGTCATGGAACTGGCCTTAGCCCAGCAATCCAGCCTAGATAGATCCCTTTATAGAGCTTCCCTACACTCAAACAGATCAACACTTCCACCTAACTTGGTGTCATCTGCAAGTTTACCATGGGTGCACTTATCCCTTCATTCAAATCGTTGATGAAGATGTTAAACAGAAGTGTCCCCAGTACTGAGCCCTGGGGGGCAACACTCATGACTGGCACCCAACTGGATTTTAGCTCCATTGACCACAACTCTTTGGACTCATCCATCTAACCAGTTTTTCACACAGTAAAGTGTATGCCCATCCAAGCCAAGAGCTGTCAATTTCTGTAATAGAACACTGTGGGAAACGGTGTCAAATGCCTTATTAAATCAAGATAGACAACATCCACAGCCTTGCCTTCATCGAACAAGTGGGTCACCCTGTCATAGAAGGAGATCAGGTTTGTTAAACAGGATCTGCCCTTCATAAACAATGCTGACTGGGCCTGATCACCTGGTTGTCCTGCATGTGCTGCATGATGGAAGCCAGGATGATCTCCGTCATCTTCCCTAGTACTGCAGTCAAACTGACAGGCCTGTAGTTCCCCAGATCATCCTTCCATCCCTTCTTATATATGGATGTTACGTTGGCTGACTTCCAGTATGCTGATATCTCCCCAGTCAGCCAGGACTGCTGATAAATGATTGACAGTGGCCTGGTAAGCACCCCTGCCAGTTCTCTCAGCACTCTAGGATGTAACCCATCCAGCCCCATAGATTTATTCACATTGATATTGAGGAGCATGTTATGGACCATCTCCTGATGAATTGTAGGGGGGCATTGTGTTCCTGGCCCCTGTCTCTTGGCCTGGGGGAATGACTTTACATGGTGCAAGTGTTTCCATTACTGAAGACTGAGGCAAAGTAGTCATTAAGCACCTCAGCCTTCTCCTCATCTTTTATTACCATATTTCCTTCGGAATCTAGTAGGAGACGGAGTCCCTCCCTGGCCTTTCTTTTGTTATTAATGTATTTATAGATATTTTTTCCTATTGCTCTTCACCTCTAAAGCCAGATTAACCTCTAGTTCAGCCTTCAATCTTCTAATTATTTCTCTGCATGACCTGACAACATTCTTATACTCATTATGAGTCATCTGCCTCTTCTTCCAGATTTCATAAACCCTCCTTTTTTCCCTGATTTTAATCCAAACCTTCCTATTCAGCCAGGCTAGTCTCTGATGTACATATCTCTGATATAAGACCATGAAGTGGTAGAAAAGTCTTTTAAAACTCAACAAGCTGACAGACAATTTAGTAAAAAACCTGTATAGGAATAAACCCAGAATCTGATATGCTGAGAGTAAGCATGGACTGCACAGTCTGAGCAATGATAGACTCATCAGACACTGAAGTTACTTGGTGCACAAAAAGACTATCCTTCAGAAGTGCTTATGTACTACTGTAGGAAACATGTTTCAAGTCAAAACTATCTGTTTGGAACAACCTACTTCATCAAAATACACTCAGAGTAAGTAGGGTATATGGTCTATCCTTTCTCATGTTGCCTAGCCTTCCTACTTTTATCAAAAAGTAAGGAGTTTCCCAAAACAAACTTCTGTTTTCACACTAAGAAGGAAGAGTTAACTTTTTTTTTTTTGTTTGTTACTGCTTCTTGGATGGGTGTATAGTTCTGGTTTGTTTAATCTAGTTGTGCAACCTTAATAAGAATCAGTCATTAACATAACAGATTCAAAGAATGCTTTTAAAAATAATGTGTTGGTCTTTCTCATAGCAGATCAAAAATTTGATTTTTTTTTTTTTGTCGATACTTTTTAAAGACACACACATATATGTTCTTTCTTTACTTCAGTACTTGACTAAAACCCAATAAACTTTAACTACTACTGTTTTTTTTTTTTTTTTAATCAACATTAATGATTTTTGAAAAACCTTGGTGCTGCTTCTATTTTCAGTTAATATTTCCAAATTCATTCTCTAGTCTGTTCTAATTTGTCACTCAGTTTATAACTACTGTGGAATCCTTAGTATGGTAATGCCATTATAGTACTTTTTGATTTTCACTGGGGAAATTTTACCCTGGTTTAGAATAATTATTTATAAATATGTTACAGAAAAAATTAATAATTCTGACAAAAGGAGATAAATTTGTATGACACTGAGACTGTTTCATAATTTTTTGGTCCATTGCTTGACACAAGTGCCATAAGTATTGTTCTTCCATGAAGATTAAGAAGCACACTATGGTTCTAAGATTCCATTTTGCCTTTTCTTTTTTTATTATATTCTCAAAACTTTTAGGAAATCATTTGCCATTTGGTATCATTTGACAATGATATTGTCCTTGAGGTTGTGTGTAACTGAATAATTTTCAAAGCCTGGCTCAGAAAACTCACTTTTTTTCTAAGGGACACCTATGAGCAAAGGGCTGACTCAGCATTTAACATTCATAAGATTGCAGTGTCATGTGAGAGTCAGTGGTCTTTTATTTTAAACAGTTTGAAGCTCAGGTTAAACAATATTGCTACATTAGTGGCTATACATTTTAAAATATTGAGTAGCTAATAGTATACAGTTTGTTTGTGTTTTGCACACCACAATAATTCCCATTCTTTCTGTGTATTAGAGTAACTATTGCCATGTTAATGCATTTACTTATAAATCTAGGCATAGATAGCAATATAACCATGATAAATGTGGTAAATTTAGAAACAAGTGCAAGACCAAATTGCTTCAGTTACTGCAGTAGCAGCATCACATTTCCAAGCTGGCATGAGTATGACACTACTCAGACCTGGCCTGTGTAATTTAAGCTTTGCTTCTGGGTGTAAGGTCATGGTCCAGGGAGATCTGGCTTTAAGCACTGGCAATGCAGGCAGCATGCAAACTGCTTGTTGAGCTCATGCCAGCAGAGGTGGAGGCTGGCTGCTGGACTAGTGCCTGCTTTCCCCACCACTGATTCTTGTTTCTGCCAGTAAAGTCCCCTTGATTATTCCAGGAAAAGAAACCCTGAGCACCAGTCTCTGTCTCACTTCCATTCCTCTTCACAACCCTCTTTTCTTGCTGCAGGACTTCTTTTGGCTCCTTCTCTTCCCTCTCACTGCAAAACAAGGAAAAAGAAGAGTGGAAAGAGTTAGTGTATGAAGGGGCTGAGTGCAAAGGGAGGAGACAGAAAGACCCCTGTCCCTCCATTCCTCAGCCTTCCAAAAAAACTCACAGACCATTTGTGTCTCTCAGCTAGAAGCAAGACAAACATTTACAGTTTCTCTGTCCTGTATAAAACTTCTTCAATAGCCAAGAAACAGCTTTCTATTGCTTCTCAGATGTGATAGCACCAGTGCCAAACAATAGAATTTTAGTAAGACTGTGGACCATTAAATCAACAGGATTTTCTTTTTTTAAACAGTTTAGTCATTATTGAATTACGGTATTAGTAATTTGTGCAGTAGATTGCTTGATGTGCATATTAGTTTGGGCATAGTTTTTATTTTAGCTACACATTGAAAGGGGACTTTACATGAATTTATTATCTGTTTTGATTACACTTTAATTCTAGACTGTTATCTTCCTCTTCCTTACTATAATTTCACAAGTTATCTGATGTGAAATGCCATTATGTTTTGACAAGCAAAGCATTATTTAGCCTTTACAAAGTTTAATACCTGTTGAACTCAAATTTAAGTTCAGAGAAAGACAATAGAAATGATCAATATCATTGACTTTCTAAAAGAGGGATGGCTGGGTACACTAGGACTCTGGTCTTGAGAAGAAACAGCTGAGGTAGATAACAAAGGTGTCTACAAAAACCTCAAAGAATTTGGATAGGTATCTTTCTTCTGGTATGGGAGTACAAGGAAAGAAATTAATGCAGGCTCAGAAGAAATGAAAAGCAGTGATTCCTCATGCCATGGGTTACTGATCTGTGGAAGGTTTTGTTCAGGATGTAGTGGACTCTAGGTGTTTGTGTTTTCCTTAGCTCTAGGTGACCTAAGGAAAGAAAAAATCCACTGGTAGCTATTGAATATGGAGAAGCCATAACATTCCCAGGAATGCACTGAAGTGTAAACAACTGGACTTTGAGCTACTAGCAACCCCAAGAATTTATTTTATATGCTTGCCCTGTTCAAATTCTACATGTGGTATAGAGGAGAAGCCATAACTTTAGTTTTGAGGACAAGTTACTGATGTTTGAGCCAGTCAGGACATCTTTATGTTTTTGTGACAAGCAACAGTATTAGATAAATGACAATAGCTACCTAGAATTTTCAATCATTTTGTTTCTCTAATTCCAGCAAAATTGTTACAATGAAATTCTCTAGCCAACCGATGCAACAGATATTAAACAGATACTATTAAAGAACAGACTGTAGAATTAATAGTCTTGGCTAAATAACTCAGCTGCTTACAGTTGTGTGACAAAGATTTGATGACAGTATTCCCTAGTTGTAGCTTGTATTTAGAGCATAGCCCAATCTTCAAGAGACAACCAGTACTATTTGTTGGCCTACAGTAATAAGTAGGATATACCTTGGTCTTCATTAAACTTTCTGATTATTTATTTCAGCTTTAACTGTACTCACAGGAGGTTGAAGCAGGGACAGGTACCCTGGGATGAGTATAGGGATGTAGCCCAACTGTGTAGGGATGAAGTCAGGAGGGCCAAGTCACTGTTGGACCTGAACTTGATTAGGGATGTAGTAATAACAAGAAGGGATTCTACAGGTATGTCAATGAAAAAAGGAAGGTCAAAGAAAACATACCCCCTCCCCAAAGAGTAAAAATGATGGGCTAGTAATAACAGATGAGGAGAAGGCTGAGGTTCTCAACATTTTTTTTTCCTCAGTCTTCACTGACAACCTCTCTCCCAACAACTCTCAAGTTAAACCGCAAGGTGTGGATGAGGGTGGTGAAGTGCCTCCCACTGTATGTGAATATCAGTATAGTGACCACCTGATGTACCTGAACATATATGAGTCCATAGGACCTGATGAGATTCATCCCAGAGTCCTGAAAGAATTGGCTGATGTAGTCACTAAGCCACTTGCCATATCTGAAAAGTCTTGACAGTCAGGTGAAGTCCCTGGGGACTGGAAGACGGACACATTACTCCCATTTTTAAGAAGGGTAGAAAGGAGGACCCTGAAAACTATCACCCTGTCAGCCTCACCTCTGTGCCTGGGATGACCACAGAGCAGATTCTCCTAGAGGGTCTAACAAGGAAAATAGAGGGCAGTGGGGTGATGAAAGACAGCCAGCATGGCCTCATCAAAGGCAACTCCTGCCTGATGAATCTAGTGGCTTTCTGTGATAAGGTGACTACCTCAGTGAACAAGAGATGACCTATAGATGTAACCTATCTGGACTTCTGTAAGGCTTTTGCCATGGTCCCCCACAACATCCTACTTGCCAAGTTGGAGAGATGTGGATTTGATGGGTGGACTGTTCAGTGGATAAGGAATTGTCTGGATGCTCACATAAAGAGGGTAGTGGTCAATGGCTCAATGTCCAGATGGAGATCAGTGACAAGTGGAGTCCCTCAGGGCTCTGTACTGGGACCTGTACCGTTTAATATTTTCATCAATGATATTGACAGTGGGATCAAGTGCACCATCAGTGAGTTTGCAGATGACACCAAGCTGAGTGGTGCTGTCGACAGGCTGGAGGGACAGGATGTCATCCAGAGGGACCTCGTAAGCTGGAAAGGTGGGCCCAGGTGAACCTCATGAGGTTCAACAAGACTAAGTGCAGGGTCCTGCATCTGGGTCGGAACAACCCTCACTATCAATACAGTCTGGGAGACAAGTTGTTGGAAAGGAGCTCTGCGGAAAAGGACTTGGGGGTGTTGGTGGATGAGAAGCTGGACATGAGCCAGCAGCATCTGCTTGCAGCCCAGAAGGCCAATCGCATCCTGTGCTGCATCAAGAGAAGTGTGGCCAACAGATTGAGGGAGGTGATTCTGCCCCTCTACTCTGCTCTGGTGAGACCTCAGCTGGAGTACTGCGTTCAGCTCTGGAGCCCTCAACACAGGAAAGACATGGACCTGATGGAGTGTTTCCAGAGGAGGGCCACACAGGTGATGAGAGGGCTGAAACACCTCTCCTACAAGGACAGGCTGAGGGAGCTGGGGTTGTTCAGCCTGGAGAAGAGAAGGCTCTGGGGAGATCTACTAACAATCTTCCAGTACCTGAAGGGGCCTACAGGAAGGTTGGATTCTATGAAGACAAAGCACAACTAATATTGGTGAATGAATCCTGTGTAGAACTAAGTCAATTACTTCTGTGCAAAATAATTTTCACTATAAAAATAAAATACATGTCATTATTCATTCAAGAAATTCATTAGCAATTAAATGCATTGCTGATGTTGATTTAGTTAAAAGCAAAATCTGTAAACAATTACAAAATCGCCTATGTAACTCTTTTTAAAAATATTATGTAAAAAAAAAAACAAATCCACAACTATGATATCTCTATATTTATGATTCATTAGGTCCTGGAAGATTCATATACCCTTACTTATGGCAGTCTAGAAGGCTTTTATAACTTTAATCCTACTACATTAACATCATGGTCTCAGTGGAGACTGGATGGCTGTGATTTTCACCATATGAAGAACTTCAGTTCGAGCTGGGGGAATCAAACAGCAGATCCACTTTGAAGACCACAGCTTACTGTATAGTTCTGTAATACATGAAATTTGGAAGTGAAACCACATTAGGAAAGTTCTGTCTTCTTGTCCTGTCTACTGATGTCAAAAGACAGTTTACATTTAAATAGCCCTTGCTAAAATTAAATTTCTTCATGTATTTAATAAAAGAAATTTACCACCACTGAAATCTGAAAATGTTTTTCTGAAATTTTTCAGATTAGCCTTCATTAACTGAAAAAACATGACCACAGGACACTCAGGATTTCTTTAAGCAATGTGTGATTTTTACCTCATCTATTTAATATGGGTTAAGAGTTTTCTAAAGTGTAATATTTGTAAAACATTTCTGTAGTTTACTTAAGACAGTGAAGGCAGAGCAGATAAGGTGATAACAGAAAAATTCTCAATACAGATATTATTTGTTTATTTATTTGAGATCCATCGATTGTATGGAGATGAATAGAGAAAATATTTTGTAGCCATCAGTAATGACAAAACATACCACTTTAAGGATTACTGTAGTTTCCAGCTACTTATAGTTAGAAGTAAAATATTATGAAATTATGAAATCAGAAGAGATCTTAAAAATAATTGCAGCATATGACCACTATTATAGAAAATAATTATGTTGATATGAAATATTGAAATACTGGTTCTTTTTGTAGATTGTAGAACACAAAAAAGATTGCCTGAACACAAACCTAATAGTTCATGTCTAATTTTAAATGTTTTAAATTAAGCTTCTTTTTCCAAGCCACCTTGTCTCCCAAACTTTTGTTAGCTCAAGGCTTTCTGTCATCACATAAGCTATCAACTATTTTTTTAAAAGCTAGAAGATTTCTGTAGCACCATTTTGGGGCAATTTCTTTTAGGAAACATTTGCCTTATGGCATAGGTATCACTATTTATTCTATAGAAAGATACTTTTAACAGTAACAATCAAGAAATAGATGGCTGCTAGATTGAAGCACAAAATCAACACTTAAAACCCCCACTTTTTTTGTCATTAAATTAAACCAAGTACTGTATCCAGTATTTGAAATCTGTTTTGGATAGAAGTTGATGGAATTAAGAATATTTTTAAAATTAAGACCATATGGAAGCTTATGGATAGGGGAGGCTGTTTGCTGGGCATGCTTGTGTCTCTGAAAAACATTCAGATTTGGACTTGCAGCACTCATTGAACATAAGGCACCATTTGGTCTTAAATGATTGCTTCCCTGAACAATTTTTAGGATTTTTCTTTACTGCTTTGTTTCTCCTAACATGACAATCTGTTCTGATTTCCATACATGCAAGACTGGAAATGAACCTTCAAACTCTAGCAGGAAGTTACTTTCAAATTCAAAATGTCCATTTTGAACAGTGAGAACAAGGCTCATCTGACAGGCACTGAGGAGCATTCTTAGGCACACTGCTTGAGTACAAACTTCTGCTTTCACTTTGAGCAACTCAGCTTAATATTGACGTATTTTTAAGGAGCTTAAGATGCTGATTGCTGTTGTATGATATCCAAGTTGATCTTGAATATGTGATGTTACAAGACTTCCCATATTGATGAAAATAAACATGACAACAAGAATGGAAACATTCAGGTAATTGCACACAAAAGAAGGCATTAAGTACTAAAAGCTAGGCATGTGAGTCACTCATCTGCCTCCTTAGATCTTTAAATAGCTTTATGTATCTGGCCTTAACTGACCATGGTCGCCGTGGGAAATTGTGAACTGAAGTGCAGCTCTTTCGCTTTGAAAAGATTCATTCCCAAATTGGAATGCAGCAAACTGTAGGACTGCTGCCTGCACAAATGTCAAAGCCATACAGCAAATCAAAGTAATTTTGGAGCAGTTTTTTAAAAGGTCATAAAATGCTTCTGAACAAAAATGTTTTCTCTGGAAAGGAAAATGTGGCCAAAGATACTACATATTTCTGCCCCTACCTGTAATCTCTGCATGGGGATTTTAAAATTAGAATATGAAATAACAGCAATGTCTCAGTTTTCATACAGTGATAACTCTGTGTGGGCAAATGTTGCCTTTGTGACAAATATTTCAGTCTGTCTGTCTTTATTTTGCACTGCTTTATCTATTCATTTTGTCCTTCCACTATTTTGGGATACAAATCCTCTATCACACTGACAGAAGACAAATGTTTAATAGAGTATTTTAAAAATACCATGATAATAAAAAGGGAAAGTATATTTCCTTGGAAGGAATTGTGAGAAAATATTAACAGAATGGGAGAAAATAAAATGACTGGAAAATAAACTTGATAAAAGACCTCTAAAAATAATTTCAGAAAATAAGGTTATTTTCCTTTTTTTAGTTTTATGATTTTGAAGACAGTTTTGCATCTGTGCTATGGTGAGGAAATGAGGTACTTTTATATGGAATTAATATCATAGTTCTAACAATTTAACCTTAAAAAGGAGAACTGAATAGTGTTTTAGTGACTCTGTTCCACCTCCTCTGAAGGGTGTTGATACACTAGATGGAGGAAGTATAGATATTCTCTTTGAATCTATTTTCTTTCCTGAGGGGAAAAGAGCATTACATTTATTGAATGGATGCTTTTTAGCAACACTGATGCAAACCTAGTCTATATATCTGGAAAAAAAAAAAAAAAAAAATTTGGAAATACAGCTGTCTTCATTTTTTCTTAGATAACTCGGGCACATACAGTGGAAGTAAGTAAGGAAAACGTTACAGAGCAAATTCCCTTTGTATTTCACATTATTGGCCTAATTTAGATCTCATTAGCCAGGGAAAAGTTATTTGGGTCTTGTTTTTATTTTATCAGGTCAGCAAGACAGCCTGTTAACAAGAATCTCTACACATAGATGCACCGAAGAACTGGTTTTTTAAAAGAGGCCTCAGAGAAAAAGAACTCTCATTTTTCTGTGATAAGCCTTGCAGTGCCTCAACTAGCCTGCACCTTCTGTCTCCCAGCTCCATTGGCAGCTCTCGGATTGGACGCTCAGTGAAATTCCGTATTTCAGACAATCATAATGAAAAAAACCCTTAAAGTCAAAAGGGAATCAGAGGTGTCTGTGAAGCCTGTTTTTAAACAGCAGCAGCCAGGGAGCTGGAGTCCCATGGGAGTGCGGCATGCAGGCAGCCACCCAAACCCCTTGGTGCACTGTGTGTACACAGCACCACAGTCTGACCTGGTGAACTCCAGAGAAGTGTAGTTTTTCATGTGTAAGTGAAAGGACTTTCATTTCTCAAGATAGTGAACAACATCCCCTTCCTTTGAGAGCAAAACAAGAGAGCCAGCACTGAGTTAATTACAGATGAGTTTCAGCTCTTATTTTAGTGAGACAAAGTTATGTCACTACTTCAATGCACTTCTTCCCTTGCACTTCAGTGACACAAGTTCATATCCCAGCTGGGGACTGTTTCTCAGTGAGACTGTTTCCTGGAAATCAGTGTTCTTGGTGATAAAAGCAGTTATTACAAAGGGGGAAATTCAACCAGGACGGCAAAAATTATAAGGCAAAGCACCATGTAGTGCCTGTTCACTGATTCATAACTAAGGATAGGAATTAAATTGGAGGATGGTTTAAACCCTGCCTTTCCCATTGGCTTGCTTCTATGGAAGCTTCTGTGATGTCTTATGGGATGAATTAAATGGAGAAGGAAATGCAACATAAAAATAATAACGAAAAATGTCATGGCTGGTTTGTCTTTTAGGGAAATGCCACATCTTTCTCTCAGGTTGCATGTATTTTTCAAATGTTTTCATTTTAAGATCATGTAAGTTTTATACATCTGAGTAGCCACAGATTTTAAGTTTATTATTTTAAGGGTGGATTTAGACATAACTAGATAATGGAAGCCCATGTGTCGTATGTATAAACCTAATAAATTTCATTAATTCCTATTTGTTACTGTTCATAAGATGCTCAGGCTCTGACCTCAGCCATGAGTCTAAACACTTTTAAGATTGAAACTGCGGACAGGTTATCTTTATGCATAATGGATTATTGCAGTGGGATTAACTTCTGAGAGAAAAATATGTGTGTGTGTGTGTGTGTGTGTGTGTGTGTACATATATCTCTTAAAGGTTTGGTTTTGTTTTAATAAAATGCCTTGCAAAACAATGGCCAAATTCACTGCTGATCAGGGAAAGAATGCTCTGTGTAGTTCCACACTGCGTATGTTATGGGTATGGATACTTTTTGATATTTATGGTTAAAAATTATTGGTTAAGATTAATGCAGCCACGCATTAAGAATGTCTTTCTGGTTGAGCATTCAACTGTAGGGTCTACAAGGTCTCCCAAATGTAAATTCAAAAACCCCACCAGCTAACCATATCATGCAGACAAAAAGCATTTTGGTCCATCCCTAGAAAACTATAGAAAGTGTCAAGAGAGATATAGATCAGACTATTCTGTGCCTGTCAAGTGCTCTATTCTTGTTTTCAGTCAGCAGACCAAGACAAAAAAAAAAACAAACCCAAGAAAAATAGCATTACTCATACCAACTGGGAACTATTTAGCTATAATCCTCTTACCTGTTCAACAACTTGATGCTATGGGGCCTCTTCCCATTGACACATGGACATACACAGGTAGCACCTATAGTCCCAATAGAAGTGATGTATGCTAATCAGAGAATCATAGAATAGTTTGAGTTGAAAGACAACTTAAAGATCACCTAGTTCCAATCCTTCTGCCTTAGGAAGGGGCATCTTCTACTAGACCAGGTTGCTCAAAGCCCCATTCAAATAAGCCTTGAACACTTCCAGGGATGGGGCATCCACATCTTCTCTGGGCAGACTGTTCCACTGTCTCACCACTTCGCCAGTGAAGAACTTCTTCCTTACATCTAATCTAAATCTATCCTCTTTCAGTTTAAAACTGGTACCTGTTATCCTATCCTCAAAGCATTGACAGAAGACCATACCACAGACTACAAACATCTATTCTTCACAATGAGGGAGTCGAAGCAGCTCCACAGAGTTCAGAAATTAATCAAAGAAACAGCAGCTGAAAAGACAACACACTTTCAGTAGTTACAAGGACAACATTGATCACAAAAGACAGTAATGAGAAAATACTCGTGTCAGATCAAGCAATTTTAAGGTTTCTAAAAAGTCAATCAACTGTTTATGCTCTGTCCCTGACTCCTCATTTCATTCATTCTTGTGCTCAATTTAACAGCTTTTGTCATTTTAACTTGAAAAAAGCTAGTGACAATCAGACATCATCACTAGAACTGGCTTAGATATTTTGATCTTGACCCCATACAATTTGTTGCTGGAAGGTGTGAAAGCTCTAGAGTTGTCAAATTTGCAGAACAGGATTTTAAGCAAAATTAGTTTTTATTCTTAGAATCCTGCTTCTGGAGTTTGTATCCATATATAGGGACTTTTATTTGATCATTTAATCCTACAAAAACAATCATGCAAATACAACACATCTGCACCTAGAAGGGCTCAAAAAGTGCTGGATAAACCCATTACTTTAAATTTAAGATGTTTAGGTCAATCCCTCATTTCTTTTTATGTTTGGGTTTATGCAGAATATCATGTATCTGTAAGTACTTTTCCATTTCCCTAACTTTGTGTGAAGATAAATAGTGTTGCAACACTATCCAGCATTTCCAGAGTTATATGCATTACACCTAAACCATACTGGTGGGAACAATACATGCAGTGACTCATTCAGCATCATCCAGTAAACAAAAGGAAGGTGGTAGTACAGAAAGACATAGGTGTGAAATTCCAATCCTATGCCCTAAGTATTCATGTATCTACAAAAAATATATCATTTATACCTTTTTTGCAAGAATTTCTTTGACAATTTTATCAGCAAATGAAAAGAACTGAAGCTTCTTTTTGTTTTCTGTTCTTTCTTTTTCTCTTTCTTTCTTTCTTTCTTTCTTTCTTTCTTTCTTTCTTTCTTTCTTTCTTTCTTGTCTTTGTCTTCTTTCTTTTTCTTTTTTTTTTCTTATCTTTTTTAATTTTTTTTTCCTTCATCTGTTTCTTTTTTTTTCCATGAGCTTTTACTCAGCATTTGTTTATCTTTTACAAGACAAAAACATATTAGATGCTAGTGGAGCAATAACTGCATTAGATTTTTTTTGTGTTTACTAATTAGTTGATGAATGATGGACATATCAAGCTATTGTTTGATTTCCTTTTCCTTCCTCTCCATTTTATATTCTACCTGCAAAACTCAAATCATGTGAGTGACTGACATGTGTACTTGTTGGAGGCTTTAGTGTTTATGTTTTGATACAAGGTGAAACTCTACCTCTTCAATAAAGAACATAATAGAACTTTTCACTGAAGAATAATGCAAATTTATCTGTCTATATTTCTATTTCTGCTGGACTGAAAAAAACCTGAGCATTTATGTCATAGAACAAGTTGTGAGGGACTATTAGAAACTGATTAAAGGCGGAAAGGAGGAATAGGAAAGACTTTAGAATAATAAGTCTAATTCTGCAATGTTTTTGTATAACTTCATTTGTACATTTTGGAAGTTTCTCATGCTTTCCACTGTTCCTTCACTTATGCTAGGGCAGATTTTGCAGAGCCTTATAACATAAAAAAGTTTTATATATATATATATATATATAAAACATATAAAAGTGAGAAAGTTTTTTAATTCTGTCCCTGGTTTACCATAATCATTCTGTCTATATTTGTAAGTAAATGAGCACTATTGTTTAGTGTATACTGTTGCTTTGCATTTCAAGTGTTCATAGGTAGTGATCCCTTCTCTTCTTTGCTATTTTTAGGCTGAGTGACACTCTTTAATGTCCTCTTCCTAGACTGGTATCACTCCTGGCTGTCTTTGTAGTATATCTTCTATTCCATGTTCATTTTTGCTAGAGATGGATAGCCACAAAAGAAGTTCAACAGTTTTGGTTTTTTTTACAGTGGTCCTTAGTGCTTCTTAAAAATTCCTAAATATAAATGATGCAATGCAAAAATGAATTTGCTTATTTGTGTCTCTCTTCTTCACTAGAAACACACATTCAGCCTCTGTCTGATGAAAATAGTGTTTTCTTCAATTTCTAATCACTTTCAAGACATGAACACTCAGTTAACTGCTTATTTCACCCCATCAGAAAGAAAATAAACTTTGTGTCCATCCCAAGTGTCCATCTCTAGTGTCATATTTCATCTTCTTTCTGCAACTTCAGTCCTCCAGACCACCTTTCTTTCCTTACTGAACCTTAATACTTCCTTATAACTACAATACCTTCCAGATTTGAAATTCAGCTTTGTGTGGCCCTTCATTTTGTGCAAAATCATTAATATTATTATTGATGAAAATAAGTTTACTCCTGCAGCAAACCACTAAAGAACTTTACTAGTGACCTGTTTCAAAAAGAACTGATTCATCTATAGTACAAGCCATTGCTGTCTATCATTCAATCATTTTGGTTTGCTATTGTCTGTTCTTCTACCAACTGAAGCAACTGTTTTCATGGGACACTTTATCTAAATGGCCAGTCAGGTAGGAGTCACCCTGTTTCCTTTTTCTAGAAAGGTTAGTAAAAAAGATAATAACTTACTTAGTCTGGTAAACTGTTTAATATATTTCTCACAATTCCATCTGAATAATCTCCTGTTCTTTCAGAATTTGACCTAATCTTTTTTGGGATATTAAGATCAAATCAGATGATTTATCTTGGGGTTGGTTTTGGTGTTTTGGTTTTTTTTTTTTTTTTTCTTTCTTTCTATTTTCTTATATAGAGAAACTATGCTTGCAATGTTCCAGACATAGGGTGCTGCATATATCTTAAACACAGAAAAGTCTATAATAGAAGATATTTAAGAGATAAGGCAAATAAAAACAGTAGTTACACAAATATCTGTCTTTTGAAGGCATGGTAAAGAAGAGTTTTGTTGAAGATGCCCCTGATCATTGCAGAGGTGATTGGACTAGATGACCTTAAAAGGTCCCTTCCAACCTAAACCATTTCATGATTCTATGAAAGTATTGGTAGAAAGGCTGTAGATGTTATAGAAAAGATTTGCTTGGGAGTAAAATGGAACAAAGTGAAGTTTTTCATGATAAAATAGTGCCTATACACCTACCTTGAGTTTCAGGAGAACAATGAGGTGACTTCTGTTCTTACTGTGCTTGTCTTGCTTTCTGGGTGATTTGAACAAATCACCATCCCTCCTTCCCTTTAACAAAAATGAGGATAGAAAACATTTTCTGAATTTTTAATCAACTTTGGAAACATCTTCTTCATAAGGCAGTCTTCTGTAGGTAATATAATTGATGCTGTAGATAGATATGCAAAAACAGTACAAGAAGAGGAGTGACTTACTTTTAATTTCAAGTTGTAAAAATACAAACTAAAAGAAAAAAAAAAAAATCCTTGAAAATTAAAAATGGAAAGTCCTTTTTTTTTTTTCCTTTCAGAAAAGATCCAATCTGACCTCATAATTAATCCAACCAACTTTTGAGAAACAAGTACAGATGACATGAGTACTGGTACAGAAAAGGTCTTTCAGAAAACAGATGCTACTGCCACATGAAGACACCTTTCATTAATGATTACCATAAGCCATTTAACTTTGCAAGTTTTTATACTTTGTTCTGAATAAATATTTTTTATCTTATTTTACTAACTCACCAGATTATCCCTAAATGAAAATCCTGCTAGAGGAACTGAGTCCTGTTTCTATGACCCACAAGTTCCTTATGCTAATGGTGGCTGTACATCTGTCAACAGTGTTAACCATCATTCTGTAATGGCCTAAATATGCTGAGAGTGCAGAACCCATCTCCAGAACATCACTGTGATCATGATACACTGTGAAACTTCCTGAGAGAGTGATACCTTTTAAAGGAGTACAGGGTACACAGATTTCTTTACTCATACTGAAAACCAATATGTAAGCTCATTTAGCTGACCATGGAAGCTTTTAGGGATCATTGCTCTGATTAACAAAGCAGGAGCAGAATAAATCCAATGAAGAGAAGAAGAAAATACAATAACATATTTGTAAAATCTTGTACTTAGAGTATCACTGGATGAGGCAAATTGCATGCCACATTGGTTTTGTGCTTTAAAGTCTACAGAATATCCTTTTACGCTAGCCATAGTGTATCCGCAGCATGATATATGTTCACATATTGTAGTTCAACACAAATTCAGATTTGTAGCATACACAGTTTTTCAGAATTGCATGTATTTGTTGCTTTTTAAAATGTAACGAAATGTGCCAGAAATTATTGGAAGTCAGTGACTCATCAGCTGAGTGCCTGCTTGGAGTTGGCTTCAGTCCTTTGTGTTTGTTCTGCATTTCAGCTATACATTTCAAGAATTAGATCATCAAAGTGGAATATAATTTCTGTTAGTACAAGCAGTCTAATATTTCTACACTTGGGAATTATTAGCTGCTTTCAATCAAATTTACTTAAGCACTGCCAGCAGATCTGTCCTTATTCTGCAGACATAATTCTGTTCACTTTAAAGCTTACCTTGCTTTCTTAGAGGGAAATAATCTCTTTTTCCATTAACATTCACTGATTCTTTCTTATCATGTGTCTTGGTAGATATGTGTGCAAATTTTTTAAGGTACTTTCTGTGGGCACTGTGATACTTCCGCATCTTAGCTATTTTTGTCCTTGCATAGATTTGCAGCATGGAAAACAAATGTTTCCAGATTTTGCACCTTACACACACACACACACACACACGCGCGTACATGCAAGCAGGACGAGAAATGTATTTCAATTCCAAATCTGAACTCCTGTCTGACATTTATCCGATGAACTTCTCTCAAGATCTGCTTTGATGGTTCTCTGTTTTGTGTCTAAAGACAAATTGTGGGATCTGTGTGACAATTTTCAGGTAGTTGTGTAGGAGCTTGATAATATAGCAGGCATAATAAACTAACTGTTCACTTGCACACAATTTCCCTATTATTAAACTGTATTAAACAATATGAGAAAAGTGTTTAACATTTTATATTATTCTCTTAGTGATTCAGATGGAATTTGTAACAGATTTTTTTTTTCTGATTTCAACTATTATTGTTACTGCAGTAATAACAAACCTAGTATAGATCTTTTGTGTGAAGGGTCATGGAAATTAAAGAGCTTCTGTCCCCCAAAACTTAACAAAAACATCTCTTGCATATACATAGGCCTTCACATGGAGCTGAATGGTTTCCCCTGGGAGCATTTCACATAGCAGAAAAACTTTCTATTTGCAATATTTTTATAGCATATTCCTGAACTCACTTTTCACTTCTGAAATCACAAATAAAATTCTATTTTCATCAAATAGGAAACTTTTTATTTTATATTACTGAAAATTTTAGCTTTTGTATTTTCATGTCTGGTTGTGTTTGGTGTTTTTTTTGCCAAAGTTTTCTTTTTCTCAAGAAATATATTTTAAAGCATTTAATTAGACTGCAGCACTTCTTTTCTTCCACTGCATGGCACTGCACTAGGCTGCAAATGCATAGCAGACCTCTGCATGTCGTTTGAAAAGTGTCTGCAGATGAAGGCTGGTCTCTAATTCTCAACACATGGAGAAGGAGAAAGAGCTGTTTCTCTGAGATAGAAGAATGTGCTTCAGCTCCACTTCTTAATGGCAGGGATAGAAATACAACAGGGAACATTTCTACATCCTGTGCTGGGGCTGGTTCCTCATTCCCTCTCTGCTTCTCCACTCACTGGAGTACTTTGTGTGAAAAATTAGTGTTATGCTCTCAAAAAATACTATAAACTCATCTCATTACGGTTTTATGGCCACACTTAAGAGATGTGACCAGACAAGACAACAGTTGGTGTCAGAGCAGGTGCTAAACCATTCCTGGGTTCCCATGTAGAGATTCAGCTGGAAACTGAAATACTAATCTCTTTAGCTGAATTTCATTTTTCATTTCTCCTGGGTTGATTTTCCTACAGTGAGAGAAGGATTTCAGCACCATCAGCCAAAACATGGTCCAAAGCCAAAAAAACATGTGAAGTATGTTAGAGGGTTTTAGATTTTATCAGTGGTAGCAGGTTTCATAGAATGGAGGCAGGACACTAACAAAGCTGGTTATTTCTTTTGTGTAAATAATGACATTCATGTTATAGTTCTCCTTATATAAACAATGCCAAAATAAAAGCTTCTAGAGTTGCTGCAAATGCAATGCATTCTGCAAGAGCAAATACATCTGACAGTACAATAATAATACTAATAGCATTAATATATAAAACAACAAGAAAGCAAAGTGCTATGAAAGATATTAAAATGTATATTTTCTAAATTAAGACTTTCTTTTTTAAGAAGAATGTGATGCTAAGACGAAAAAAATATCACTCTGGGAAAATCTGAGAAAATAGTAATATTCCAACTATAATTCACCATATACTTACACATAGCAGCAGCCATAAATCCCTTTAATATTTTTTCCCAAATTTTTTACCTTTCTCATGGTATCATTACTTTACAAAATAAATATGGCATATGTAACTAAGTTCATTTAGAAGACTTATTTACTTTTATAGGAATCATAATTATTTGGGTGATGGCTTTATTGTTATTGCAAATGCCTAGAGTTTTTATCTACTTCATTTGATTTTCTTTTTTTTTTTTTCAGAAAAGTTATATTTTGACAAAATCATAGTTGTATTAAAAAAGAAGAGAGGTGGATTTTTGTTTAGTTTAGTCTAATCAAAAGTGGATATTTTAAAAAACATGTCAAACTGGGAAGCCCAGTTACAATCTATAATGTTTTCCTATATTTAAGGAAATAAAACCTTATGTGTTTTCACTGATTTTTGTCAATGCTTATATATGAATATGAATTAAGCATATGGGTATGAATGTTTAATACTTTTAGTGTTTTGCCTACTTTGTAATCATATGACATCTATTCCATGTAGCTGCATTGCCTGTTAATGCTTATTAAATTATATTTCCAGAATGTCATTTTAAGGAAGGGGAATGAGACAGATCTTATATATCATACTGTTATAGCTTATTATGAATACATAAAGAAATTTCAAAATACATTTAAGGATTTTATTTCACTTAACAAATATGCTTTTTACAGGAAAACAAACATCAACTTCTGCATTTCCAGTGATCATTTCAAAATAAAATGATCACTTACATTATATTTATATTTATTATAATTATTCTGAATTATAATTATTTTGAAATTATAATTTCAAAATAATTATAATTTTAAAATTATCACATTGTGTTTAAACACCTCAAGTCTAAGGATGGGTGGAAGAAAACACAGAATCAAAGATTTCTGGGTATTTTCAGATGCTGAAAATGTGAAAATGTGGAAAATGTGAAAATCCTGTAGTAATATATCCAAAATTAAGACAGATGATTTTTGCTAAAGCTCTCTATTCATGTTTGTCTGGGGATATGAGACATACAAGCACTGGATAAAGACAGCATTCCATCTTTGTGGAATGATCTCTGACTAACCTGGAGAATTAATTAGGTACATTTTAAATCTGGGAAGATTCTAAATAAAGATGAATGAAAAAGAGAATCTAATATGGTACCTTTAAATAATGTTAACACCTTTTAATATTGAAGATTTTAAAAAATCTTTAGATTATTAAATAATGATTTAATTGTAGGTCTTGTTATGACTCTCCCGATTTAATCCTTAGAAGCTAACAATTTCTGTTTCTTTGTTTCCTTGCTTTATTAGCTTAACCTCTCAGAATTGTTTCAATCTGTAGGTAGACCATAAAAAACCCCAAACTGTCAAATGTTTTTTTTTTTTCCTCCTGTGATATTTTCCTCCTTTTTCCCCGAAAAAACCCTTTCATACTGCAAATGGAGTTGTCCTACCTTTTCATTTTAATGACAGTGAAAATGAGTTAGATTATAAGGGAGAGAAACAGTTTCTTATGTATTCAATAATATATTCTCAATCATTAATCATTCAGGAAAAAAGTGTGAGTCATACTGCAGGAACATGTAAAACAATAGTTGGAAACACAGTGATGAAACTACAGCCTGTGACAGGAGGAGCCTTCTAGCTTTCTTTATACAAAATATGTTTATTTTAGAATATGTGCCTATCTGAGGAATTACTTAAATTGATTTTGTCTGTTAAAGAAGGAATTCTAAAAAATATTATTCCTCTTTATGTGTCAATGTTACATATTGGGTGTAAGCAGGCAATGAGCTCCTATTCAGAAGAAGCATACAAGTATTGCTATTTAGCTCACTTGATTTTTGTTATTGATATAGGATCAGGGAAATTCAATCAGAGCTAGTGGTCAGGAAAAGAGAAGCCTCAACCCCCACCTTGAGTTTTTTTAAGTCTAAAGTGCTTAATTCTTGAGATTTTACAGCTGTGCACTGGATATGCAGAGGACTTAAATGTTAAACTAAGTGGTTGAAGTCAAAGTGTAAGTGAATGATGAGCATATCTGACAAGGCTTGAAATCTATACCAGTCCTTTAATTGATTTCAGGATGGACATTGCAAAAACAAGTCATCTTGTTGTCCTTAGTGAAATATTGGTTTCCTTTCTCTTTCTTCAAAGGCTAAGCCTGAGAGACTGGGTAGGTTGACAATATGAGAAGCTGGAGAACAAGTCATTGTTTGGTGGGGGGATTTTTGTTTTGGTTTTTTTTTGCATACATCTTATGTAAGTAGGTGTTGAGGGAGTATAAAATACATTTTTGAAATAATATAATTTCCTAAATCGATGTAAAAATTCCAGGAATTAGAAGCTACTGACAGGAGAGATCTCCACATTCCTGCAGCGCCTTGTTTTCATCTGGTCATGGAAGCAGTGTGGTATCTGAATATTAAATGTGTTTCAACTGCAGACTGAAAATTATAATATTTTTAAAAATAAGAGTATGAACTACAGTCCTAGGAGAAAACAGGTAAAATGTAATGTTTAATGACCACCTTCCCTGCCATTCTACCAGTGGATATTTTTTCCACACAAAATTACCATTACATTTCACACTAGTCCACATGACTGAACTTTTCTTGCCAACATTTTTTGCTCTTGCATTTGGCCATCTTTCCTTGTCCCTCTTGTTTCTCTACCGCTTCTTTTTTTTTCACTTTTTGTCTCTTCAATTGGTATTCACGTTTTCAACAAGGTTTTCCTGCTCCCTGTTTCCTGTATTGCTAGAGCTTTCCTCCTCCACTCACAGTCATCACTTTGACTGGTTCTGACAGTTCTCCCCAATGAATGTTGTTTTCTATATTTCAATGGTAGAAACAATTGCTGCTCTCTTTTACATAATCCAGTTCAGAAAGCTGCATACATTCACTTTTATCTTTGTACTGATAGTTACAGAAGTCCTCAGGACTGCAAGAAGAGCAGATCATGTGTAGTGTTGGTGTGATTTTATATGATGACTGATGGCAGTTTCTTGAGGTTCTTTGTCAAGATACCATGTTTTAGCTCAGCTATGTAGCCTGGAGGAGATTCCTTATTTGATTTAAGAATCTTGTGAATGTTGCTACATTGTAATACCTTTGAGACAGGAATTCACAAAAAGAAATTTTTGAGAGTGCACTCAAAAGCCCCATGTAATAACAGTCAAATTTGACAGCCTTCCTGGGCTCCTAGCACCATAAGAAGGTTGCGGAAGATTTTCATCATCAGTGGAAGATCTTCAACACAAGTCAGCAGAAACTGTGAAGATCCAGTATTTGTGAGAAATTATGTTTCTAAATATGGATATAGAGGCCTACATTTACATAATAGCACTGGAACCCATGAATCATATGCTGTATATATTGATACTGAACTGGGTGTATTTAGGGATTGTTTTAGTTATTTGTTCTCAATTCTTGAGATGCTTGTATCAAAACTGGATATTTTAAATAGATTATGCTGAATATACTTATAATTTTTAATCCAGAAGTAATAATTCTTTATGTCTTAAATCTATGATTTTAAGTATCAAGCTGCATCTTTATATCTCAAAATATGCTGGGACATTCATTAATTAGTAACATTACATTAAGACTTGACATTTATTGTTTAATTGTTATTTGTATCATGTGGCCTGTTTTATTGCTTTATGTGAAAAAACATTAGTTAAGCACATATCATAAAGGAATCCATACTGAATGGCTATCCTACTCTCTAGTTCATCAGAGCTTTGTCATCTTGGACACTTCCAGACATCTGTGAAAAGTTTAAATTAATCTGCTCAAGGGATAACAGCACAATATAGACATCTTTTATTCTCTTTGCACACAGGAAAGAACTTGAAGTTAGTAGGAATGAAAATCAGCCATAATAAAAATGGTTGATACATATACTTTGATTTTACTAATGCATCAGATCAACCATACAAGTAACTTTTGACTCTGTCTTGTTCTTTGTCTTTAGCTATTAAGTGACTTTATTCTTATCATGGGAAAAAAAGAGTCAAGATCAAAAACTTAATTTGCTGTAGACCTTGATTTTATTCTGCATGCCAGATATCTCATTGCTGAAAACAGGGTATGGCAACATAGAAGACGAGGCTTAGACGAATCTGTATTTTGCACATTTGTCAAAAATCTAGCCATATTAAATGTAAGCTGAAGGAGTGAAAACAAAGAATGAAAGGTATTTGGAGCAGCCCATCAGAGCCAGCTTTGCAGTCAGATGAACTCATTGCAAGAAGCATATGATTCTATGTCCTTAAAAACTGGAGTGGAAGGAGATAAAAGAAACAAAATAAAATTAACCAACATTTAATGAAAAAATAAGTTTGATTTTTTTTTTTTTTTCATGTTGTTATTCATACATTTTGACTTCAATAGCAGCAGTGACCCAGGCAACTTTTATCTGAAACATTAGCCTGGCTCGTTAGGTGTCAGATTAGATGTACATTATACCATTATCTCTACTACTCTGCATCAAGGAGGCTGTGGAGAAAAGGCTGATGGAGGACGAATAAATAAAAGACATCTCTTTTTGGTTTTGGAGCAGAGCTTTTACCATTAAGAAAAATCAATAACTGGATTGGCTGCATTCAGTGGGGAGTATTATTGTTTCCCATAATGTATCTAATGCACATCACTGCAAAAGTAATCACAGTATTATCTGCCTTGGCCTTACTACTTGGCTAGACATAAAGCCAGAACTATTTGTGGTGGTGGAGTTTTTTTTCTTGTCTTTGTCAAAATTGCTGCAAGTTGTATTTTTTCCTATTTCTTTTACTAGCTGTTTGAACTGTTCAGTACCTCTAAATTAAAATTGTTTTTCCCCTTCTTCATTTGTGTTTTACTCACATTTACCTAAACTAAAGCTATCTTTAACTTGAAATCTGACTTTTCTATTTCATATTCTGTCATAAGGTCATTTTATCTTGGATACATTATCACATACAATACTAGGTAATAGCAAAGAGAGTAAGAAAGCAGCCTTCCTTCTAGCATACTTTGCATACTATACATTAAAGATCCCATAGTGAGGGGATAGGGTTAGCAAAGCAATACTGTAATACCTAGAGAATTCAAAGTGAAGGAAACTTTTAGGAATGACTAAACAAATAGGAAAAAAACATTAACGTGGTTACAAGAAATTGTTAATAGGGATTAAAGAAGAGAAGAAAGAAGGGAAGAGCAAACTCTTAGGAAGTGAGGGAAGCAATTAAAACTTGAGGAAGGCTTAGTACTGAAATCAAACCAGGACCATTTACATGAAATAAGAAATAAGGATGTGCTTCTGGTATTAATTCCAAGGATTGACCCATGCTGTTCGTCCAATTGGAAGCCAGTTTTGGCACCAGATTTATCCCAAAACTCAGGAAGTGCAATGATTTTTCATTCCTGAATTAGTTGTTAACAGTTATAAACTAAATCTACACAGTCAGAAATATGAATCACTGCTAATAATTCTCTATGGATTATGACACAAGCATTGACATTTTGCTTTCTAAGGTCTGCAGTGTTTAACAGAGGTCTGAAATTTGGCAAACAAACAGCCCATACACACAACTGGAAACGCTTTTGCAGTCACTATCTTTTTCCCATTATTCCTTGGGAGGGTCTTAAGCTTGAAAACTGTCAATAAATTAAGCTCAGAAATGTATGTTGAACAGACTCTTATCCAGACTTGTGGAGCCATTCAGCATACAAATTGCTCTTAAATGAACCTCTAAAAATTTGTTTTTCTTCCTGTGACACAGTAATTGCAAATCTTCCAAAGACAGTGTAGCGTGTACTGATTTCTGACAGCACAAACATCACTAATATAGAGCTTCATGAGACTGAGGCATGGTGATCCTGCCAAATTCTCAGCTGATATAAACTATCATGACTTCAATAACTCTCTTGAGCATAGACTAATATATAGCTTCAGATAGTCAGAATCAAAATTGCTGCAGTAACAGCATGGAGCAGTCTTGAGCAGATCATTAGTGCTATATACTACCACACTAGTAGATATGGTGCTACTAGTCTCTTTTGAGGTGAATTTATTTTACTTATAAAATATCTGCATTTTTTCAGTGAATGACACATTTGATAATAATTAGTATTCTGTCATATCTGAAATGTAAAAATATTTTTATTGATAAATTATAGAAAAAGGCAAAGATTCATAAAGAATCCTGTTTAAAATTAACTGAAAATAAATAAACCCCAAACCCAGAAATGTCAAGAAAACAGGTTTTTGTAAAGTAGTATTTTTTACATTAACTTCCCAGTGTAAGAACTATTTACCTTGACTAGAAAACATGAACAAGAAGCGTGAAAGATGCTGGTTTATACACAGAAAAAAAAGGAGATCAGTCTGAAACTTTAATGTGACTGGACTCAGAGGGATTTTCCTGATAATAATCAAATAAATATTCACTGAGTCTCTCTTCTGTCCTGTAGGCTTCAAACATTAGTTTCATGTTCTGCTTGCTTTGCATTTTCACCACCTCAGGATTTCATTCCATACTTTGCCTCATTTGCCAGTAAAATCATAACTTAGACTTGCTCAAATCACTAGTATTACCTGGTTTGTATTAGTTCATATGCTATTTCCACACAAAAAGCACAGGTTAGACAAAATGTGGTGTGGTGAAACAAATGAAAAATGGGATTTGCTGGAAAGCACGTAAGATAGAGCTAGATTCCTGGTTTCAGAGTTTTAACTGGAAAACATACACCTAACAAAGTTCTACTGATTATGAAATATCTTAGATATTAGGAAAAGAGTGCATCTTACTGAAAGGAATTCTGCATATATCATTCCTCATAGTATGGTCTTCATTGGATTTCATATTTTTGCATATGTTTTACTTACGTGCATAGGTGAAGATTTAAAATATTTAGTACTGAACTCTGTTTAACAGAAAAAAAACCTATTGAGAACTATGAAGAAGTTCTGAGAAAACACAATGGATATCTTTAAGCATGACAAAAGAGGAATAATTTATGGATTGTTAAAATATGATATACTCGTATTTTCACACAGTCCATTAAATAATAAATTATGTTTGCTAACTTGAACTATTGTTCTATTGAATATGCTAAAAAGTACTCTGTAGACAAATACACCTATGGATGGCATCATAACAGCTTCTAGATAAAGTCACTTTTTAAACAACTCTGCATAATATTAAGTGTCTTACTGAAGCAGGCTGTAGGATGTCTCCTTCTTTAGTCATGGAAATTAAGGTCTGAGACATTTTTCACAGACATTAACATTTTTCACTTTAAAATGATGTCACAGCAATATTTCATTAACTTTAAAAAGAGAGTTAGGAAGATGTGAGATAAAAAAATACTTAACAAGAGACAAATCAATGTCATGTTTCACTGACAGGTAATTGTGTGAAAGCTACAGAAATTCAAGGACCAGGCTAAAATTCGATCAGGGACATTCAACTGCTGGTGTAGAGCTACTACAGCTGCCCTTGCTAGTTCACTGACAACACAAGTGAAAAGATGTAAAGTAATCAAACTGCTGATATCCGATCTATATACCATCCAAGTGATTTGGGCTGACTATTTTTGAGTTGATCTATCTTCAGTTAGAAAAGATTCAGTATCATGTTTATGTTACAGCAATCTACCTGAGAAGGGTGGCTCTTTTTGTTTTCCAATATTTTTATTCCCCCTAACATTACTCAAAATTTGTAAAAAGTAATTCATATGAGCCTGCAGGTTTATATCTATTTATGTATTTATATATTCTCCAGATGAAATAGATTGTAATAGATGAAAACAAAACTAATGTTTTGTAGAGCGCACTCTATTTGTGAGAAATGATAATTTGGGATGAGAGGTACACAGCACAAAATAAATGCAAGTTTGACTATACATACATTAACAATAAAAGCTTCCTTTTGTGGTCTTCATTTTTTGTTTTGTTTTGGTTTTGTTTTTTCTTGTATAGGAAAGCTTGCACGTGGTCTGCAAAACACATAAAAGTAATAAGAAAGTTCATGAAAGGGGATAAATAGTTTCCCATACATGGGCATAGAAAGATGATGTTGCTAAACCTGTAATACAAAACAGCACTTCTTATTGTAGATTCCTTCATCTGAGGGAATCCAGGTGGTTCATATAGTGCTATGTCATCAGTACCATTGACAAAAACATTGGAATATTGTATCTTCAATATAAACAATATTGAATAGATTTCTAGACTCTTGAAGACAATCTCTCACTGATATACTGTGTTTTTTCTTTTGAAGATTTATGCCAAAATTCATGATGTAATTTTGAGAGACAACATGATTCTGTTACTGTATAAATTATATATTTGCTTTTTGGTTTGTTTTTTTTTTTTTCTCAAGGAATTAATTAAATTGCCACTGACACAAACCAAAAATTACAGGGAAGAGCAATGATGCAGTTAGCTACTCCAGGCACAGAAACCAACATGATCAGGGCAAAAATAAACAGCTCAAGTAAATACTTGTCATTTAGTACTTTCAGTTTGAACACCTCCTCTCCTTTCCAAATTAAAATCTTAAAAGCAAAAGTTTGACATTATGATAGCGATAAATAAAGAATAGGGGTATTTTCAGAAAAGATCCATATCTGGCTTTTTGAACATCTATTCTTAATAAGCATATTATTATTTCTTATTATTGCCTACTGGAAATTGTTCACAACCCTGAAAGAGAGCATGTGGATTCATATAATGCAATTTTCAAGTGTAAGTTGTATGGACAGTTAGCATGTATTTGTTTGTTTTGATATATTTTCCCAATTCTTTCACATAATTTTAATGCACAAAATACTTTTCATTATAATTACTATTCTCTTCATGTCATAAAGAATTCATATGTAATTGATCATCAAAATGTCATTTACTTAAAATGGGGCAGGATAAAGTAGTTATGTCTGCAACACTATCGTTTATATATAGATAAGCCAGGATGATTTTCTGCTGATATAAGTTAATTTGCCAAGTAGATTTTTAACTGTTTTTGTTTACATTCCATGTTAGTTTAAGTTTAAAATGGGATGATGAGTGATTATTTATGCATATTAACACTTGAAAAATATGGAGTTACCAAAGGACCTTGTAGTTCAACCTGTTTAATTGGATCAAAATGCAGTTCTCATGGGTTTTGTCTTAAAAACCTTTCAAGACATGCAGAATAAAGAAAAAAAACAGCATGGTTTGTTATGTACTGCAGTTAAATGTTCACTTTGTTACAATGCATTTAAGGTAACTGTTTCCTACATAGTATATTGGTATCAGGCCCAGCCAGCACGGGTTCAGGAAAGGCAGGTCCTGCTTAACGAATCTGATCTCTTTCTATGACCAGGTGACCCACGTAATGGATGATGGAAAGGCTGTGGATGTTGTTTACCTGGACTTCAGTAAGGCCTTTGTCACTGTCTCCCACAGCATTCTGCTGGACGAGTTGGCAGCTCATGGCATAGACATATATATTCACTGGCTTAAAAACGGGCTGGATGGCTGAGCCCAGAGAGATGTGATGAACAAAGCTGAATCCAGTTGGCATCTGGTCAGTGGTGGTGTTCCCCAGGGATCAGTTTTGGGGCCAGTCTTGTTTAATAATTTTATCAGTGACATGGACAAGGGGATCGAGTGCACAATCATCAAGTTTGCAGATGACACCAAACTGAGCAAGAGTGTCAATTTACTCAGGGGTAGGAAGGCTCTGCACAGGGGTCTGGATAGGTGTGCTGAGGTCAATGGGTTGAGGTTTAACAGGGCTTAGTGCTGGGTCCTGTACTTGGGTTACAACAACCCCAGGCAACACTACAGGCTTGGGGAGGAGTGGCTGGAGAGCTGCCTGTGGAGAAGGACCTGGGGGTGTTGGTCAATAGCCGGCTGAACATGAGCCAGCAGTGTGCCCAGGTGGCCAAGAAGGCCAATGGCATCCTGGCCTGGATCAAAACACAGTGTATCCTGCAGGAGTAGATAAGTGATTCTGCCCCTGTAGTGGACACTGGTGAGGCGCACCTTGAGTACTGTGTTTAGTTTTGGGCACCACAGTATAAAAAAGACATTGAGGTGCTGGGGTGAGTTCAGGGAAGGGCAATGAAGCTGATAAAGGATCTGAAGAAAATGTCTTATGAGGAGAGTCTGGTGGACCTGGGGTTGTTTAGTCTGAAGAAGAAGAGGATGAGAGGAGACCTTATTGCTCTCTACAACTACCTGAAAGGAGGATGTAGTGATAGGAGAAGAGGAAATGGCTTCAAGTTGCACCAGGGAAAGTTTAGGTTGGATATTAGGAATTTTTTTTTTTTTTTTAATTAAAGAGTTGTAACACACAGGAAGAGGCTGCCCAGGGAGGTGATGGAATCACCATCCCTGGTGGTGGTCAAAAAATGTCTAGATGTGGCACTTCAGGTCATGGTTCTGTGGTCATGATAATGTTTAGTAGATGGTTGGACTTGGTGATCTTGAAGGTCTTTTCCGATCTTTATGATACTATGTGATAAAACAATATATTTACAAGAGAGGATGCTTTTTAAATGTGAAATTTAATATTTTATAAGAAATAAAAATTATTTCAGTTTTCCAGTCAAACTCATTTTTCTCACAATACAACAGGTGCTACAATAAAAGGCACGTTTCTTTAGGTTGGTTTGCTCCCCAGAAGCAACAACTCTTCGTTTCTTTTGAGTTTTCAGAAAGGAATCTGAAAATAAGTCAAGATAGCTATATTTCTTACCACTGTTTCCAGATTGCTGAGAGATGAAAAACTTAAAACTAGGTTAAATCAATACTAAGTATTTGGGTAAAACCAATCCACACTCATATAATGCTTCTGCATATTAATTTCTCTTAATTCAATGTAATTTTCTATTTCTTTTATCACATAGAAAACCCTTGCCAGTTAATTTTCCTAATCCTTGCATTTATTCGTCTTCAAGCAATGCTGCTGATTTTCATCTGCATTCTGTAAGAACGGAATATATATTCTTAGTGAAAGCAAGCCTTACTATATGCCATTTTTCTTGGAAATTACATGTTATATTATATTTTACAGTGTATTACAACTGTAACTGAATTTCAATTGACAAAATAAAGAGGATGGTGCACTATATTATGAAATAACTGAAATGCAAATGCAATTGACAACAATGGAAAAGAAAATTGCAATAGCTTCCTTGAAAATCTTTCAAGCTTTGCATTTTTGTTTACTTAGAATTTCAGTAATTTATTCCTACATGTTTGAATAGGTGCTTTAAGCCTCGTTTAACAGTACAAACTCAGTTTTCATCTCATTGAGAACATGAAAAAAAAAAAAGTTTATATCCATTTAGAAGAATGAGTTGATATTGACTGATATAATTTCCTCACTGAATCATTGATACCCAAACACTTTTACAGAATGTGTCTGGCTTACCTGCCCAATGAGAGATGTATATGTTAAAAAAAAAAAAAAAAAAAAAAAAAAAAAAAAT
>JANVCC010009977.1:562548-618246 GCA_025345505.1 Todiramphus chloris collaris | reverse complement strand
GTCCAAAAATATAAGAAAAATATAAACCTTCAGCAAACTGTACATCTAAGACAAATAACTATTTCACATAATAGATCAGAATTGTTCATGTTGATATTCTTGATTTTTTAAATGTAAATTTTAAATAATGTTAAACAGAAATTGATTTTATGTACCTCATTCAAACTGGGAAAACTGAATAATTTAGAACTATTTTAAAAATTTATTAAATTAAGATTCTAAGTTATCACACATCAATTTTAACAGATTGACATTTAGTCCAAAAATGTGTCTTTTTTATAACAGAATAACTAAAATACTGGTATTAAAAATACTTATTTTCCCTAAAGGTAACTCAAGTATTTACTGTTTTTCTAACTTCCATAAAAGTGAATTTCTGAAGTTTTAAAAGCTATTGTATGGATGTTAATGTCCATTTTTCCCTACTACAGTTAATTATCTACAGTAATTAATTATTATTGTAATGTTTCATCTTTAGGTGCATTTTGTTATGCAGTGGTATGACCAGAAATCCTCATCTCTCTTTCGGATGCATAGAGCAGCTCCAGTGAGAGAATTGCTCAGCAGCAGTCTTTGTAGCTAACATAAACATGCAATTTTTGTTAGTTCTCTCTCTCTGGATTCCCAGCAAGTTCTTATGCTGATAATTTCAGCAGATGTCCTGGACATGTCTAGCCTCCATTCTCACCATCTGGTGCACAGTTGCATGAAATTGACTTAATTCTGGTCTTCTTCAGACTTCCAATATAACAAATGAGGTTTTGGAGTCACTTCTTTTCCCCATGGAACATCTTTATTTTGTTTACACCTTTGAAACTATGTTGAGGTCAGAAGGACTATGTATTTGAAACTGGAAGTGAAATTCCTTTAGGAAGCATGTTAAGCAAGACTTTATTTTGAAAGAGCTTCATGGGCAAGCCAATAACAATTGATAATACCATTCCACAAAGGCAAACCTGAATTATAAACAAGTAATCAGTCAGAAAAGCATTGATGCTAGGGATGTATATTCAAATTATTCATATAGAGGTAATCTTTTTGTTTGTTTGTTTGTAGTGAGTTTTAAGTGTTGAAATACTGCTATCTTTCACCACATCTACTTCCCTTATAACACTTCTCAGAGAAGTAACTTTTCAAAGGGGGCTGGTTTTGCTATTTAATTCTTAGTTATCTTGTTCCTTTATGTTCATTTCTGGATTACCAATTTTAAAAAAACAGTAATACATGTGCAATTAAATAATAACTTGTATGATATACATTCTCATTCAAAATGAATTTGAATACATTTTATAGAGAAAATTTCAGTTAAACTGATTGGTAACCTTAGTAGAATTGCTACATTCAGACAAACTATATAAATTAGAAAATATTAGCATGCAGTCTTGGCACTCGATTAAAATAATTTTTTACTGTAATGTTACAAATGAGCCTAGAAATTCCAACTTATTCCAAGAATCTCCATCCCTGGTTTCTGTCATGTCAGAATTTCCCCATGAGAGAAACAGCTTATACAAAGAGAAGGACTTCTGAAAAAACAGTACATGACAAGTGTCATCACATTCCGGAGATGTGACTGTAGTATTTGTAACAAAAATTAATGTGAAACCAAGTGAAGTGGTTTAATATTTACTTATTTTTATTTTACTAAGGTTTGAAGTAGAGAAATAAGGAGAAGTTGAACTAAATTCTAAAATTATATTTACTATACAACTTCTGGATATTTCACTCAGGCCTGTTGAAAACACTGAACTTTAAATGGACATCTCAAGGATATTACCATAATTGATTGAAACCTTAGTGGCTATTATTTTAAGTATTGTCAGGAGAAACACCCCTTGGTGAAGACAGTTGCATTAAGGGGTGAAGTAATTTGGCAGAAACTAAACCCCCTTGCATTCCAGCTTGTTCTCAGATATCAGAGGTGCTGGGGGTGGCTAGGTTCAGATTCTGAGTGATATCCAATTTGACAATATTATGGATATGCTTAACAGGGCACTGCACCTCCCATCTAGTTGTGCTTGCAGCCAGCTATGTAAAGGGTGTGGTTTACACAATTTGGTGTCATATGTCCAGTTGCATTCAGTATACTGAACTCAATTCTGGATTTACTCCATAGTGCGCTGTACTTTCCATCTAGTTGCAATCTATGGACTCACACAGCCAGACTTGAAGAGTTTAGTGGTGCCCAGTGAGAAACATTTGCAACTATGTGAACAGTGCAGTATATTGAAGCAACAGGAATACAGGTTCTTATGGATTGATGATGATAAATGTATTGTCTGCAAAAACATGTGCAAATATCAAGAATGTAAATAATACATCCTGGTCACAAAATGCATTAGTTTTAAAATGCAAAGTTTTAAAACTAGCTTGATAGAAATTTCTACGTTATTCCAAGGAAGCACTCAGGAAAGTCCAGACTTTACCCAGAGGCATCCTTATAGGAGGGGAAGAGAGGTTCAGCCCATCAACTGATCCCAGAAGTCAGAGCCAGTCTGTGATGGTATCTTCCCTGACGTTCATGATGGTATCTCCCCTAATATTTCCCCCTTTGTTAGGCCATTTTTGTATTGTGTTTTATCTTAAAGGTGGAGTTTGAGTGACTCTAGTAATACATACCCTTATTATGATTGGTGTAAAATTTTCTCACTTTGCTTTTAAACATATACATTAAGAAAATGCAAGCTGCAAGCTTAAGGAGAGTTGGTCACACTTTGGAGGTGGGTAGCTTTTGGGATGGATGTGTGTTTTGGTATTATAGTGAGCAAAGTTCACACAAAGGACAGCACTTTGTCAAAAAATGACAGACACAGAGTGGAAAATACAGTTTATCTGTTCCACATTACCACAAAGTTCCCATCTGTGCAGTGATTCACAGAGTCTAGCCATGGAGTCTTGACTCCACTCCATCCTCTATGCTCTTTTGCAGACAGCGTAGTCCAGGGAACCACCATGGAATGGATTCCTTGCATAGTAGTTGCTCTACACTCTGGAAGCTTCTTTGATATTATACCTTTCCTTCATGTGTGAACAATTCCATGCCTTTAATAGAAGTTTAATTTTTAAGTCACCTCCAGTAATTATTCCCCAAAGATTTGCTCTCTGTAAGTGTACTTACCACATTCACATCTCTGTGTGTTGCAAAGAAAGTGCCAAGAGCTTAGACTTAGTCCTTAGTATTAGTCTTAGTTTGTATGAGTCTCAATACTTAGTTTGATGAATAGGTCTGGTCCAGAAAGAGTCATGCCCCATCTTGGCTTTTTGTTATTGTTCTTTCCAGCACTGCTTTATCAAAATAAAAATAATTTTTAAAAAAGGAATGAAATAAAAACAGAGGTGAAAAATGTAAATGTTCAGATAGTAAATTTGGAGTCTTATTTTTCTTTAACATTGAAAGTCAGCTTCATACACTTACTAGTGTAACAAGCACTTGAAGTCTTTTAGAATGTGCTTTATGCACAAAATATTCTATTACTTACAGCATGGTTTTATACATATTCTAATGTAAAACAAAGCTAAAAGGTTGATAAATTAATGTAATAAATGAGATTCACAGTACCTTTTTTTTTAAGATAGGAAGTTTATTATTCAGTGTTAGCTACTCTGCACAGCAACTACACTGTCTAAACCATGCAATACACCAAGTGAATATCTACAAATGGTAGGATAGAACAATAACAAAAAATAGTTACGTGTCACACTTAGCTTTGTAGATAACACATCCCTGGATGTGTTTAAGCATCGCTTAGATGTGATGTTGGGCGATATGGCCTAGGGGTGAACTTGTAGAGTAGGATTAATGGTTGGACACGATGATCCCAAGGGTGTTTTCCAACCTAAAAGATTCTTTGTGATTCTGTGATTTTAAAGGGATATTTGGTGGATACTACTCTTCTTTCCACTCTTGTTTAAAAACTTAATGCATTCTGCTATTAGAATTATGCAGGAAAGTTAATCCATTGCCATCTGGTTTCTCTTTTCTAAGGATTGTCTAAGTCCTAATTTATGTACAAGACTGAAATCTGTTTAAATGGATAATACACTTCCTTTATGAGAAATACCAACTCCTTTACACTTCATTAAGTTCAGATGCTGACTTTGTATGCTATGTAACTATTATTTCTTACCAGGAGTAGCAGCATAGCTTTTCCACAGAGGAAAACAAGTTATTGCAATGTGTTATTATCTCAACATATTCCATAAAGACATAGGTCACCACAAGAGATAACAAATAACTAGTTATTGTAATATATATTGTATGATCTGTGGCAAGAGGATGAATGTGACCTTTGTCTTCCCATTGGAAATTCTGTGAGAATTTGGACAAGTTATTTCATGAAGCCTTATTCTGCACTGTAACTGACAAAAATGTAATGGAAAAAAAATTGATGAGTGAATATTTCAATGAGTGGATCACACTAGCACACTAGTAAGATCATACATGATCTTGCAGACTTGGAAAATTTGCACTTAGATCAGTGGAGGTTTGGACTGAGTTGTGAATAGAGGAAATAGCTTTCTGAGCATAATTATCACTAAACTGAATAGCATAACAAATGAGGCAGATTAACATCATAAGTAGGTAGCATCAGAGTTCACAACAGTCAGTTTGGAATAGTGTCTAGGGATAAATCATTTTCCCTTAAGAAACCCATCCAGAATATTAAAGAAACTCTTCTTGCTATATATATCCTTTCTGTCACTATAACTAGTAATAATATACTTTTGTGGCTAGAGAAGTAATTTTTCATTTTAAAGTGACAATTCAGTGTATTTACTACATATAGTGCTTTGTTTGAAAATGAATGTTTTCTCTACTTTAGGGACCAGAATTATAAAAACATTGAATTATTTAAAAACATACAGCTGTTAAACTTTTGCCTAAAATATTAAGAAGTTCAATACATCCTCTGCAATAGTAGAAGTTAAGTTCAAAATATTATCTAATTTACCAAAACTGTTTGGCTTGGAAAATGGTCAAGAAAAATACACAGATATCTCCAAATGGCATCTCTTCAGTAATGTTAAACTTCTTGTAAAGTCCTTTTACACAATCTGCTGTGGAAGCTGATATGAATTACATAATGACAGAATGCCATTTATTTTTTAGTGTATTAGATCTTTAATTTTGATCTATTTCTACGCAATGTGTGTTGGAATATTGGGGTATTTGGGTATTTTTAAAATAACCTCATACAGAAGTTGAGGAATTTTGAGAGGCTGAAAATCCACAAGATTTTTTTTCCAGGTCTTCATAAATCCTGACATTTTAGGAAGTTATTAGATTTATTTACTTCACAACAATCTCCAAATAATCACAGTAAAGAGAATTTAGATTTCTGATTATTTTGTCACTATGCAAGATGGAAAATACTGATATACAAAATAAGTAATACTGTGCCCTTATACAAACCACTGTGACCCTATGTAGGCCATAGTCAGACATAAAGTGTTCACATTTTGAGATGATTAATTTAGGGGCACCAGTAGCGTTGCGCATATTTAAGAGCTGTGGTGGTTTGACCTTGTCTGTACACCCACCAACCTGCTCTATCACTTCCCCTCCTGCCCCCCATCCTCCTCTCAGCTGGACCAGAGGGAAGAAAATAAGATTAAACCTTTGGGCTAAGACAAAAGCAGTTGAATGAAAAAAAACAAAGCAATGCCACATTTGGAAGCAAACAAAACAAAGATTTAAACTCTACTTCTGACCAGCAGGTGTTGTCTGGCCCTTTTCAGGAAGCAGGGCTCCAAATGCATAGCAGTTGCTCTAGAGGACAAGCTGATGACTCCTCCCTCCTCGTCCCTTTCCTAGCTTTCATAGTCCAGCTGATGTCATATGGAATGTAATATCCCTTCGGTCAGTTTGGGTCAGCTGTCCCAGTTGAGTCCCCTCCCCAGATCTTGCCCATCCCATCCACTGCAGGGGGAATGCTGAGGAACATCCTTGGTGCAGTGGGAGCCCTGCTCAGCATCAGCCACAACATGGGTGTGTTACCAGCACCTTTCCAACTCTCAACGCAGAGCACAGCACTGGGAGTTCTGCTATAGGGACAATTAACTCTAGCTCAGTCAGACACAATACAATGGCTTTGTATGGAAATCAATTCAATACAATGTATCTGAGTCTGCTAACTTTATATCTACAAAAAAACTACATATCCAATTTCTCAAGACAGCATTTCTTTTCCAGCTTACCAGTAGCAGCTGTATGAATATCCATAGTAGAGCACGGTACTTTCAAAAGCACCGCAATGAAAAGGGACATATGAAGGAAGAAGAACAACATGAAATTAATTAACAAAAGGCCAAGCATAAAAACAAGAACACTTTTGTTTGCACTGTGAGAAAAAAGACAATGGGAGAGGGATCACGCCTGTCCAATAAAAATGTCAGTAGAAAAGATTCTGTTATCATCCTTCCATCTGGAGCCTGCAAAACTCTAGGAACACAGCTGTTCAGTCTCTCTTTTTTCAGAGGCAGGTGGAGTCAGTTTTAATTATTTGATTGTCATTGTTCATTTTATCATTTTTCTGAAAGTTCACAAAACATGTGGGTTAGTGACTGGTCCTTTTGAGAGGAATAAAAAAACCACAGGTTAACTATGATAATGTAGCAACATTAGCCTAAAGGTATGAGTGTGTCTCAATACCATTTGTATTAGACTATTTGGTAATACTGATGTTGACTTTTCCAGACACTTGTGCTGGACAGACGCCAAGGAACTTCCTCCACATGTGGATGAGAAATTCTTCCTTTGACAGAACCTTAGATTATAGACATGTGGGCCTGGTCTGCCATAATCTAGCTAAAGACTTTCACAGGCTGTGAAATCAATGACCAGTCTTCACAAGTGGTACCTGAAGCTGTTTATCAGCAGATTAGATCAGGCAGATTTCAGTAAATGCAATGGCTGTGTAAATATGTCTTTAATGACAAGGTGTGTAAAAAAAGCTACAACACTAAAAATGAATACTCTGATATGAATAACAATACTGACAGCGGGGGTGGGGGGGGGGAAGGAAGGGGGGGAGAAAAAAAAGAAGAAGGGGAAAAAAAGAAAAGATGTCTTTGAAATCCTGACTTCTGATGGTCACTATAATTTGTTTTTTTGCTCTAATCTCCAGCCATAAAGTTTCAGTGCTTTTGTTTCCAGAAGCTTGTCACTTAAAATATGTATTAAATAGTTGTGATGCTATAAGTATGTAATTTCTTGGAAGAGATGGGGTTAATTTGTGCATTATTTGGTGGGTTTCAATGTGACATTCATTTTTTACTTTTGGATTTCTGCTAGACAGTTTTGATTGCATTTCTCTTGTGTGCAATGCTTATGTTCTCTGATAGTGCAAGTGGAACACATTCCATACTTTCATGTATATCTGTATTTATAACTTATGTAAGTCATCTACTACATGCATTTGCAAGTTCTCCAATAAATTTGTTAGTTTCTGAAAACCAAATATAAAATACAAAAAAAAAGTTATAACGGTTTTTTTTTTTAAATGGTTTAATTGAGTTTCCATACTCATTGTGTATGGTTCAGACATATTTCAGATAAATCTGAAAGATTTCATCTGAATTAAAAAATCAGCATTGAAAAGGTTTAAAAAGCTTTTTGCACTAATTCTTATATTAATATAAAAAAGTTTAGAAATAAAATACATTGTCAACCTCAAGACAGGTATGAAGATTTTTATATCTGTTTTTCCTTCACTAATATTCATTCAAAAGCCATAAAAAATACAGGTGTCTTATCCAGTACATTGTAATTTTTTTGTTTATTTTTTGCTATGGGGTAATGTGTTTTGGAAAAGATATATTAAGAGATGTATAAAAAGATATATATTAAAAAGGGGCTCAGAAAGCAAAATTTAAAGAATGCAGGAAAGGTATCCAACGAGTCAATGAATTAATTTTAATTCTGTGGAAGAAGATGTTAATCAGCAAAGTCTCCAAAGTGTTAATTGATTGGAATGCTTATTTAATAAAGCTTGCAAACCAAGACTACTTTAATTATTTCAGTGAAATTATTTTTTTACAGTTTCACAGAATGCTGGGAAAATAAATATCCCAGTAAGTCATGGAAGTTTTCCCTTCATTAATGTATCCTCTACAGTGAACCCATTTTATTTCAACTATGTAAATATAATAAAAATTAAACATCCGAAAGAAGAAAACTTCTTGCTGTAAAGAAAACAAATAAATAAATAAAAGCTCCTTTTGAAGGACAGAACCAAAACAGTGTGCCCTGGACTCATGAGGTAAGAGGAAAAATTGCTTCCTTCTTGCCTTAATAGGTGTTTCTGCCTAGTGTAGATCACATCCACTGAAAGAATGAAGAATGTTGATCCGTTCCCAAGAGAGTGACAGAAAGAAGATGTAGGTGTATTTATTTATAATTTGTAATTCCTGGGGACTCTCTGAACAGAAGTAGATTTTATAAATCAAAAAAGGTGTTGTCATTATTGTAATATTTTTTTCTGCTGTGACAAAAATGCATCCATTTATCGGATCTTGGGTTTTTTTAAAAGAAGCTTTTTAATGCACAAAAGTAAACATTTTCCATTATAGAAATACTTTATTTATTTCTTTTTCTTCCAAGCAGTCTGTTCATGCACTTTTTTTTGGCTAGAAAGGAATCAACAGTGTCTTGATTCATGATAGAATGCCAATTCACAGATCAATAACTTTAATCAATATTATTAAGAAAGGGAAAAACTTCAGTAGGACATAGATTTGGGGATTATATGAAAAACTAAGGAGTGTTTTTTCTGTGGTTCAAAGCTCTGCCTGGCTAAAGTGAATCAACAGCAAATTTATACTTCCATTTCACTCCTTTTCATATTTCATTTATAAGTAGGAAAACTTTAACCTAAAGCTATTGTTAAAGGTCTGATTTGAAGCTTGAGAAAATGCAACTCTTTCATAACATGGCTTAATTGTTGATAAAAAGTCAAAAGCACAGTGCTTGAGATTTTGCTTTAATCATCATTGCTGAGTTCTTTTGAAGCAAGAACATTTCTCTCTTTAGGTCTTTCAGTGCCAGTACTAGCTCAAAGTTCAGTGAATTATGGGGCAAATATTACATAACTTGTATCATATTCAGACAGGGCAACAAAAACAAAAGCAAAATATGAAGAAAATGTGCATACTGTGTGTTGCTAAATAGACAGTAAATGTGAAAGATTTTTTTACCTTAAAACTGCATTGATACCTGTTAAGTCAATGTCTGCCCAATGCACCTGTTTCATGTATCTCATATATATTGGTTTTCTCTGTGTTTATGTAAAATCAATTACACTTCCTACTTACTAGCTAATTATAGTACATCTAAGTTTTAACACCTCCTATTTTTTTTCACTTTAGAAAGGAGTAGGATATTACTGAGAGGTTTTCAGAAGTTTAGAAAATGAATGTTATTTTATAAATTTATTTCTGAGAATGTGGAGTAATGTGGGAAGCATTTGACTGAGTGTTAGTAAACATGATTCTACTTTTGGTTTCATTATTAGTTTGATATACTATCTTAAGGAAATATTTTAATTAATTTTATAGACCCTTCTATACAATATTCAGGCATGCAGTAGTGGAATATTCTGTATAAAAAAAAGAACACCTGTGTTATATAGATTTTTCAAATTGTTTCTTTTGGTGTGTCAAATTTTACAAAAATTTAGCATGCTTTTTAGTTTGTTGCTGTGAATACATTCACACTAGCACTCTCTCACATGTATGGATATTACTTGTTGAAAAACAGAAGTATTGCAAGTCAAACATGGTTGCTTTTTACATTTATTCTTGAATTAAAGGTAGAAGGAAAGTGAAAGTTATATGTTCTCAATTTTCAGCAAGTAATTTGATATTGTGATACATTTAATGTTTTTTCAAAATATTATTAGATATTAGTTTGCATGTAAATTGAAGTGAAAATGTGTACCAAAAGGAAAAAAGGGAAAAAAAGAAAGAAGAAAAATATCTAGGAATTTATAGAAATGTGATAAACTAAGGGCCAGTATGAGTATAAGGTTAGGACTTATTTAAAAATTCATTAATTAATCAATTTGCCAAGGTCCAGGAGAGTGGACTAAAAGCCCAATAATAACATTTTCCAGTTATGCTGAACTGGTTTATTTTAGGTAATGAAATGGCCTATTTTAAGCTGAGACCAAATATGAAAAGTACCCTAACAAAAAAAATGTTTCTTTTTTATTGCTTGTTGGGAAGATTCTCCCAATAGTAAGTGACTAATACAATTCTCTCTGACCCATGCAATATTGGTATCTTTTTTACTCATTATACCATGTCCAAAGGAGACCAAAACCAACATGCAGTGTAACTACTTTCCATAAATATTCTGTATCACTGGAAGAAAGAACATAGATGAACAATAAATAAAATGAACCCAAGACAATTATAAATTTGTCTTGATGCAAACATAGTATTTCGATACATTATTTCAAAACAAGCAAAGAAAACGTGACAATATTTTTGGATAAAATGAAAATCTTAACTCTGACAATGAATCTCATTCATATGAAAAGAGTGTTACAATATTTCCTAATAAAGTGAAAAGAGAGTTAAGTTACAGCATAAATTAAAAACCTCATGTTTGGGAAGCAAATTCTGGCCCCACTGTGGCTGGAAAAACTCATGTTTAGAAACCTTTATTAGCAAGAGTGTTTATTCTTTTATCAAGATGACTATATATCAAAGCTTTGAAAATGTAATAGTATTGATCCAACAGTTGATCTAGGTAATTAGTTTTGTTCATAGAGACTTAGCTGAATGCAACAGATATATGTCATATGTGGTCCTTGATAGTGCAGAATTATATATTCTACAATTTTACATCAATGTTTTAGATAAACTTTCCCTTGAACAGACAGCTGAAATGTACCATTGACTTTCACCTGTATATATGCTTGTCAAATGCAATATATAAAGGCATAAGTTTATAATTATATTATTATTTTTAACAGACTAAGAAATATTAATGGTCTTACATAGAGATACGATCCCCAGGGAAATAAAGAAATGTTATAACTTTCAATGATTTATATGAATACATAGGCGTCCGGGTGTACTTTTTCACAATCTGTAGTTGAAGGAATATTTTCCAATGAGTACATAAAGACACAAATCAGATATACCCCTCTGCTAAAAACATAGAGTCTTGAAGTTCAGGAGTTCAAGAAAACTAGTTTATATTTTTACATATGGATTATCCCGTGTTATGAAACTACATGCTCATTCTTTGACTTTTAATGCAGGATTTGTATCCATTTATCATCTCATTCCTGTATGTGTATAATGTTCAATTTAACAGGAATTAAAACATGTGAATTATTAGGTGGGTCTTTTTTGTGGACCAAGATGCTGGTCTCTGCTCCTTTGCACACAAAAAATCTTGCATATCATTAAGAATCCTGGTGTTCGAACTTGAGATATTCTATGATTCTATGATTAATAATTGACATAACTGCAAAAAGTTATGATAAGAAGTCATGCATAGTTTTCAGCCATGATAGGGAAGCATATTCCTTGAACCTTGAGACTGTATGTACAAAATCTAACAGAGACACAGCATGAGACATTTTTTTTCTTCTCTGATTCATTTATTATCATTTAACTGATAGTAGATACCATTCATTTGTGCTCGCTTTGCACAAATATACATCCTTTCTTTAAATGTGTTAAGTACTCTGAAAAGAGAAGTCTCTAAATGACATTAGCTGACTTAGCTCTTACTCAGGTCATGGGGTTCCCACTCATCTGGAGTGAGTTTCTTCCATCATTCTGTCATTCTGTTATATTTGACTGACAAAGTGAACATAAATACATATATATCAAGTTATTGCAAATTACTATCAGTAATCAATAGCAGCAGCAATCAAACAC
The DNA here is from genome assembly GCA_025345505.1 of Todiramphus chloris collaris. Classification (NCBI taxonomy): domain Eukaryota; kingdom Metazoa; phylum Chordata; class Aves; order Coraciiformes; family Alcedinidae; genus Todiramphus; species Todiramphus chloris. The sequence goes on along the minus strand of JANVCC010009977.1, from coordinate 606,348 downwards.
AGAGCAACAATCAATATTACAGCAACAACTAAGTACATACATACTATTACAGGTTATCACAAACTTATCATTAGTGAAGAAAACTTACCAACTATATAGCAACAGATATACTTAAGATACTGTATAGATATGTCATATTGGAATGAAGCAAATTAGACAGATTTCGGAATAGGCAAACCACCCCAGAGAGGAAGACAAACTGATCCCAGAGAGGAATGCAACCACCTCCAGAAAAGGGAAGGACAAACCAAACCCAAAAGCAAGCCTAAAAGGGGACCAATATGATAACAGACAATGTCTCACTTCAAACACAATCCACATGATAGTCTGGAGTCAGCCTGGAAAATGCCCAGGATACTGCAGAAAGCTTGTGTGGGTTTCATCTGTGTGGGAGAGGAAAAGGATGTGCAACATGAGATGTTCTTAGAGATAAAGGCTCCATTTTGGGAAAAAAAATTGAGTCCCTTTAATATCCTAGAGACATACAATGATGTAAGTCACCACCACATTGAGCAGACAATAGATGTTATCAATTTTTGTTTTCACCGGTAACAACCAATAGGTAATGATATTTGCTATTCTTTCAGACTCGTTTTATTTTTCCATATCTGGTATTCCAGCTGAAATACAAAGAGGCCAATGCATTTTTCAAGGATACTTTTGTTTTCTGGGCCTTGTTTCCTTGTTGACAGGCATTTTTCTTGTTTGTTTTGTTCAGTATTTTTTCCCATTTAAACACACTGCCTTTCTGGCTACTCATATCTCATTTGTCTTTCAAGGTTTAGTCATTTTATTGCACAGAATAATTAGAAGTTAGTTTTATTACTTGTTTTCTTTCTGATATAGCATCCATGTTTGTTTATAGCACTTCTCTTCCACTTTTGAGCAGTGTCTTTCTGCTGGAGGGCTCACAAACTTTTGATGGTTTTTGATCTATGTAGGAAGATTTCAAGAGTAGAGCTCTGCAAAAAAATATGTGTTAAAAAAATAACTGAAAATGTGAATTTAAGATGTAAATTAAAAACAAGTGTTTAGCCTTGATCATATATTAAAGATCTCTCAGAATGACACACTTGGTCTCAATTTTCAGCATCCAGTTTATGGCACAAACTAAGAATACATTCTATGAATGGTAATTGACAGATGTAACAGGTAGATATCTGTCCCAAATGTCTCCATAGTACTTGTCCTGCTTTTCCTTGGATGTCGTTGGAGAAGGGCGTTTGGAATCAATTTCAATTTTGTAACTTTGTTTTCATTACAATGGCAGAATTTATGTGGAGTGGACAACTGCAAATCCAGAATGTACTCTTCAAGCTTCTTTTGTTCAAGAGAGCAGGATGACAATGTTTTCAGGAAAGGCAATTTCTACAGCTTAACACAAAGTTCAATAAATGAAGCAGAACCATGATTTACATGAGTTTTGTTTTTTGCAAAAAAAAGGCATTCCCTTACTGCACTAGCAACAATTGTGGAACACATTAATCAGATCTTAATTAACATGGAAGAAAGGTGGTAATTTACATTTATTTCAGATTGGCACATAGTACTTTATTTAACAAATGAAAACTGTCAAGCACTGCAAAAGGACCTTAGACTGAAAGGTGAGTTTCAAAAATGACTCTTACACCAGGATGAGCCTTTGTAAGAAAAGCTTTCAGACTGTTTATATAGGGATCATTAGACACATCTCCTGCTAAGCTTTCATGAATATTTGAATAACACTCAAAGGTCATCACATATGAAATATTTTATAATTCTATGAATAAATATAATATAAATATTTTATAATTATGTAGGTTTTTTATAGTTAAGTTGTTATAAAAAGTATGAAATGATGATGCAAAAAAGCTAGTTTAATAGTGGCAAATGATGAAGCAAAGGCAAATTTTATGTCTGCTTAGATGGAACTTAAAACAATAACTGTGGGAAGTAAGAACAAATCATGCGCACTTACCAATGTATAATTTGAGAACTATTATCTTCCCAATGAACTGGAGGTGGAGAGGTAGTGATGCACCAGATTATGTCTGTGCACTGGGAGGTGCATGAGATCTGCATGAGTCACACAGTATTTTCCATCTGTAGTGTGTGCTTTAGCTGAGGATCAAAGGAGAGGACAGAAGATAAGTAGCTGGACAATGAGGGACAGTAGACTGTGAAGTACACCCTGAAGCAAAAGAAAACTTATGGTCAGAAAAATACACGTTTGAAGATGCAAAAGGACAATGCAAACACAAATGAAATAACTCAGCAAGATTTCTGCAAATTCACATTTAACAGAGAATACCAGTTATGCAAAACAATCCACAACTATTCTGCTTTTCTGTCTATGCACGTTAAAACCGTGGTTCAGATGTCCTGTTCTTATTGGAGTTAAAAAAAAAAAAAAAAAAAAAAAGAGTAGAGTGTGCTGAATAGGTGTTGAGAAGTGCCTGTAAGTAGCAGATGCGATAAAAATTGGCTTCTGGCACTTACACAAGTATAGCTTTGGCTGTCTGGGTCCACTGTCATTTCGTCATATTCTCATAATGCTTAGTGTGTCAGGTTGGCAAGAAGATTTAGTATGTCTCTTTTCTTCAAGGAGAGAATATTGCTAAATCTGTGTTTGGAAGCACAAATTTTATAGTTCTGTTGTTTTTTATTGTTTTTATTCAGTGCTGTGGTTAGGTGGCTGTACAAGTGGTTACTGTACAATGAGATCCTGGTGCATTTTAAGGCATAAACGAACCACTCTTTCACTTAATAGCAGTTTGTGGCTGGTACATGAATATAGCTAGCCAAACAGTGCCATTGCTTGTGCCCTTCCTGTGCTCTAATTTTGCTTTGAGGAGCCGTAAGACCAGAGAGTGTAACAAGGTTAAATAATAATGAGGTGATCTGGGGCAAATCAGGCTGCTTTGCAAGGTTTATCTCAGCAGTTTTAAGATGCTTCAAACAGGAGGATATTGTGAAGGCAGCTGGGCTGAGAGTTTCTACCAGCATCTCAGAGGTAGCTCTTAGATAACATTTCCACGTATGCTTGATGTGAAGGCAATGTGGTTGGTCAGGAACATGGTTTTCAAGACAGTATCAAGGAAGAGGCAGTAACACTTTAGGCTCAATCAATAAAGTTGCTCAAATGAATCAGAATAGGCTAATAAATCATAATGACTATTCCAAAACCTGAGCCTGAATCAGTCTGCAGTGTATAGTGCATAACCTCAGTGATTTCTGTTGGAGTGACTTTTAGGATTCCTGCGGGGTACTTCTAAGTCTTTCTCCAAATGTCATGCACAAAAATATTTCCTAGATTTATTTCCTAACATTAACTAAATTACTAAGTTACCAGTAGTAAGTTTCATCTGTAGCTAATGGATTCACATTTGCTAAGAAATTTTCATTTAAGGAGAAGGATATACTTCAGTGATCATTTGTGCAGTGTTGGGCTCAAATGATAAGGAAGGCATACAGGAATACACAGAGGGAGAAAGGTGGCACAGGACACTCAGAATTTGATCATGCACAGAAGCTCAGAACATCATACTTACAAATGCCATGTAAAAAATAGATAACTGAACAGCATTTTCTAGTAACGGAAGGAAGGTCACAGAAAGTAGTAGCACATAAGTAACTTGCATATTATCAGAATGAAGATCACTAATAGATCTCTGCCATTTAAGGTACATTATTTCTATTCCCATGCATTGGTCGCAATCTCTGTGGCTCATTTGTCTTGAATTCCTTAAAGAAAAAGCAAGCATGTGGAAAGGCTTTTGTATTTCTGGTCAATGTGTAGAACTGTATACCATATTTTGTTATACCTGGGAATATCCAACCTTCTCACTCATTTGCATGATCATCTTTATGTTACATATGGTGTGGGAGATATGAACTTTGCAGAAACTGGATTGCACCTGGAAAGGAAATTTGTCCTGCTTTGATCATCTGAGAAGAAAACGTATTCTTTGCTTTCCTATGTTGTAAAAAATAGCACTTTATACAGCAATTCATCTACAGTGTCCTTGACACCTTTTGTTGTGCTTTTTTTATTTACAGGTTTCTTTGTAAGTATGCTTCTACAAGTTGCTCATTCATAAACAGGATGCTCTAATGAAACCAAAATTCTGCAAGTAATTCTTAAAATTGCATCACAATAAAAAAAAAAAAAAAAAAAGTCTCTATAGGTGTTGATTATAAGCCATAGCTTATTTGAAAAGAAAGGCATTATTTTAATTTGTACAAGTAAATACAGTTTTAAGCAATTAACCATACTGGCATCTATTGCTGGTAATTATTGTGGATTAAACAAAGACAAATTACTTTCCTAAGAACAGAATTTTGCTTTTGGTTTCTCCAGTGGTTTTCGATGAAGTATAATGTACTGTACATATAAGAAGTTAGAAGACCAGATTGTTTGGTCATAATGATCCTAACTTAGTGGTGATTTGACAAAAATGTTTGCTTTATTATCTTAAAAATAAAATTCTCCCCAATAAAATGATGAACATTTTCTTTATTAGAATTATTATTCTTTGGTAATGAACAGTGTTCATGGAAAATAATCATTTAATATGCAATTGATTAGTAAAAAAATTAAGTCAACTACCAAACACAGTTTCTGTGTTAAATGGTAATTATATTCAGAGGTATTTTTAACAAGACTATTGTGAAGAAAACAAATTAAGAAAAAAAGTCAGTTTAGCCTCAGTTTAATCTATTATAGATCAGAGAGGGGTTTTTTATAGACATATTTATAGCAATACTTATAGTAATGGTTAATTTAGCACTCAGAAGATCAATTCCTAACCAAATGATTTGAAAGTTTAGTTAAGCCTACTATTTATGTAGTTGAACATGGGTAAAAGATATATTTCAATGCAAACACAAAAAAACCCCAAATATCAGGAATACTCCTTTGATCTTAACAAAAGTGATGAATTAAGCCTAATCCTGTACTGATTTATACTTTATGGCACTGTTTGAATAAATATACATCTTAAAATATGCAGTAGCAAAAGACCTGAGTTCTTCAAGCTACTGAAAATAAGAAAGATAAAAAATGGGCAGCAGGGAACTCAGTCTTCTCTTTTATTTTTGGTGGTTATGGGGGATTGGAAGAGATGTAATTAAAAAAAGGAATTTTACTTTAAGCGTGTGTAAATTCTGATCCAATCTTACTATTTTAAATAAACTGATGCACAAAATATATCTCAATGTATTGAAAATTGCAACATTAACTTTTTTCCACAAAAATGAAATTAAATATATTGGTGATGTGGTATAGATGTATGTGAAATTAATGTTTGAAATACATTTTCTTTACTGAAGATTAGAAGATAGAATTGTGTTTGGGGGAAGAAAGGTGGTTTTGGTGGTGGTGTAGACTTTCTTGCAAAAAAAAAATGTAAACAAAAAATTGTAACTTTAGTTATCTTAGAAGTTGCTACACAGAGATGAAGAATTTGTAATTTTTACTAAAATGTACTTGGATATACCCATTTCTCATACTATGCCCCTTAGCTTTTAATCCTTGTCTCATTTGCTTCTCCTAGTAAAACTGTCCCTTTATTTTTCTAAACATGGAAAACCTGACATTTTTTTTATCCTCTGGTAAATACTCTCCTTTGTTTGTTACAACATAGCTCAGCTCCTCCGGGGTGCACACCATTTCCAGCTGATCCACAAAATCTCCCTCTTTGTGGTGGCAGTTAAACAGCTGAGGTACAGCGAAAGATGGCAAAACATCTCTCCATAGCAGATAGCTTCAAGAGTGTGCAGCTGTCGTGGGCTTGCCATCTCCTTCCACTGAGATATTCTTCCTAAAACTCTTCAAGACCTCATCGAAAGGGCTGTTCAGTAGAGCAGAAAGAGACCTGACAATAGGAAAGCAGCAGATCCAATGATACAAAGCCCCAGCTTTTTAGGTAGTCACCAAAAAATGCTCAGATATTAGCATTCATTTGTGAGAAGCAATGGAAATGCTGGGGCAGTAGTGAAAGCACACAGTGATAGAGCAATTTTTGCAGCATTACTTCTTGTGTGAGTTTCAAGGATGACTTTCAAAACTGGCACAAAATTTTCTCCTTGACACTCTGCCTTCCTTAGTGCTCATAAGTTAGGTATTGACTAAAAAGTGAATACTAAAAAACTGAGCAATGAACAGCACCATTTGCTAAAGAAATAATGATCAAGTTGCTATTTTAAATCAGATCACAAACATAAATTTACAACCTTGAGTACAATATGCCTGATTTCTAAACCATTAAAAAATGATTTGGATACAGTTGTCACATTAATATCATTTGACTAATAAGTAGTTTGTCCCACCTTAGATCTTATGATGACATGGTAGAAGACCACTGTGGCATATATATTCTTGGTTTAGCTCTTGGTTTGTGCTGTGTTTCCATAAGGAGAAGAGGATAAGTAGATTATTGAGGGAGGGCTGAGGAAGGGGGATTGCTGGTTGTCTTGGGGAAAACAAACCATGCTGACAGGAGGAAGAGAAGGATGTAGAGAGCAAAGAGAGAGAAAGAGAGAGAGAGAGAAAGCCACTGCTTAGAGCTAAGGAACTATGAACAGAGTCTGGCCTCCAAGGATGAGTTAAAGGAGGAGCAACTTTTTTGGAGGACCCCGGGGAATGAGGAGTGTGTTACTGTATAGCAAGTGCCTAGGTGGAATGGTGTGTGGTCAGAAGGAATCTTTTTCCTTTCCTTTCCTTTCCTTTCCTTTCCTTTCCTTTCCTTTCCTTCCCTTCCCTTCCCTTCCCTTCCCTTCCCTTCCCTTCCCTTCCCTTCCCTTCCCTTCCCTGACTGTAAGGTTATGAAATGGATTTCATCTAATAAAAATGTGTATCAATCAAAAAGTTTTCTGGCATTCACCTTAAATATCCCACCTGCCAAATGTAGCCTTCAAATGGATCAACATTTAAATGCAAACTTCTGTGGGGAGGAGGTGAATCTTCACAGAAATGGGTGGTGTGATACAACTGTGTAAAATGCTGACCAGGCAAGAAGGGTGGACTTTCCTCCCATCATGAATAACCCATCATGGATAAAGGGCAAATTCCCTGATATGCTCTGTGAAAACAAAACAAAACAATACCAAAAACCACCACCAAAAACAACAACAAAACAAACAAAGAAACCCAGACAAACAAAAACACTTACTAAAAATGTTGAGGAAGGCAGCTCAGAGCATCAATGAGCTAACCTCTCTTTTTGGTGGGCTGTTGATTCTCCTATGACAGGTCTGAACTTGCATCTTATGCTCTCACTGCACTAATCTCCCCTCTGCTGTGTTTTCCTTTCATACCTTTGCATCTTCACTGATCTGGTCCCACCTTGTGGCTACATCTAGTCAGCTTATCTGAGCTCTTCCATGAAGCTGTGTCCTTTGGTTTTGTGTGGCAGAGTCTGTGATGATCAACAGCTGCTTGGAAACTACAAACAAACACACAAGCAGACACACACTGTGTTTTGTGTTCTGTTACAGAAGGGTTTGTACACAGCATGCCTTTCCCAACACAAAACCTTACAAGGTAAACACAGTTACATTCACATCACATATCAAGAGAGAATTAAGTGGTCTGATTAATGAACAACGTACACAGACATCAGCAGGGTTAGCCACCTCTTATTGTCTGCAGCCACCAAAACAACTTAGAATGGAAAGCTTCAACCTACTTGAAGCTAACAGTCAGATGCAGGGTGTATATGGGTACAGACTGGGTCATACCATTAAGGAAATACGGCACATTGGCAGCTATTGTTCCTTTCTCATTGATCATACCCCCAGGATTTATAGCATGTGTCATTTCTGCTGGTGTTTATTTGGTGCAGATCATCTAAAGACCACGTGGCAGTGTGGACAGTGACAGTGGTACCAGCTGTCTTTTAATTACTGACATAGATTGGGATGGGATCAGGCTTCCCAAAGATGGTGAAGGCAGGGCAGAGTGGGGATACCCAAGACTGAGAGGCAATCTAGGGAAGGAGTTGAAGGATGAGGTGGCAAGGGAAATGCCTGCAGTGAATGCCTGAGCCTGGCACTTGTGCTGGAGAGAGCCAGTGACACCGCTTGTGTGTGGTGTGAGCTCAAGGCAGGTGATTGAACTGAGAGAGGAGGTAGAGAGACTGAGAACCATCAGAGAGTACAAAAGTGAAATAAATTGTTGGAGCCACACCTTGAGACAAGAGGAGCAGCGAGAGGCTCTGCAAGAAGTGATGGATCCCCTCCCCTTCTGTCATCAGGCAGAAGGAGGGGACCTAAGGGTCAGGGGGGAATAGAGACAGGTCCCTTCTTGGATAGGCAAGCAAAAACCCTCATGCCCTGCCCTCCCCAGTTATCCTTGGAAAATAGGTATAGGGCTTTAGAACTTGAGTGCCTGGCAAATGATGATGGAGATGAAGATTCTTCCAATGAGTCGCCCAGGGCTTGTCACTCTCCCCCACACCTTACAACTTCTTCAATTAAGAAAAAAAGGAGGGTAATTGCAGTAGGTGACTCTTCTGAGGGGAACAGAGGGGCCCATTTGTCAACTGGACCCATCACACAGGGAATACTGCTGCCTCCCTGGGTCTTGGGTTAGAGATATGAAAAGGAAACTCTAGTCTGGTGCAGCCCTCTGATTATTACCCTTTGCTAGTCATCCAGGTTGGCAATGATGAGATTGCAGAGAGAGGTCCAAAGGCTATGAAAAAAGACTTCAAGTCATTGGGGTGACTGGTTGAAGGCTTGGATGTACAGGTGGTGTTATCATCAACCCCTCAAGAATCAGGGAAGAATACTGAAAGAGCGTGGAAAACACACTTGATCAACATGTGGCTCAGGATTTGGTGCCACCATCGAAATTTTGGGTTCTTTGATCACAAGGAAGTTTATATGGCTCTCGGTCTGTTCGTGACAGATGGACTACATCTGTCTCAAAGGAGGAAAATGATCCTCACACAGGAGCTGTCGGGGCTCATTGAGAGGGCTTTAAACCAGGCTCAAAAGGGGAAGGGAATAAAACCAGGCTCACTAGAGGTGAACCTAAGGATAGTCTTCTGTCTGCTGTCCCACTTGAGGTGGGAAATGGTGACAAATGCAACAACAAAAACATGAGGCTCACTAGTAGGTCCCTAATGTGGCTGGGAAGTAGATGGGAATGGTCAGCTTCCAAAAGTGAAAACTAACTGCTTGACACCCTCTCTGAAGTGCTCTGGTGCCCTGTGAGTACTGTCAGTCATAACGCGGATGTGTTATCAACACCCTCCAGCTCCCAGTAGTGCAGCATGAGGGCTGGATGGGGAAAAGCAGCTCAGCCAGACCCACTACAATCTCCACCCCTTATTCCATACCGTTTGCGTCATGCTCAGGCCCCACATAATACATACTTAACCATTCCCATCATATTCAATTCTCATTACCAAAACCCCTTATTAAAAACACTCGCATCTCAATCTACATACTTAAACCATCTCTATACCAAAACAATACATCTACCCCCAGTCCTTTAACAGATAGTCCCTCATTCCATAAGCTTCCTTCACTCAATGACTTGGGTCTCATCTGTCAAGGTGGATGTTCCGGTCAGGAGTAGTAGTATGTCTGATTGTTGGGCACCAACACCAGCTAGATCTTGGTCCTCTCTGTACTCATCTGGTCCTTCATAAAATTTACTTTCTGTTTTTCCTCTCCTTCCTGCAGCATCACTTCCTGCAACATACAAGGCTCAGCAACTCCAGAGACTGCAAGTTGCTGCCTCTTTTCCAATCCCTCTTTCAAGGCCACAGTTCCTAGCAAGGGAGCCCAGCTGTTGGGATTCCTTACCTTCCAGCTGTTGGGTGTCAGCCCCAGTATCCCAGCACTGAAGCAGCCAGGTAACAATCCGTTTACCTATCTGGTGGCTGTAATCTTTCCTCAGGTCTCGAAGTTCTGATGAAGTCAGGGACTGGGTGGTTTCTGCCTCCTGCTTTAATTCCATTACTCCCTCCTTCAGTCTCCCTGTTGAGGGTCCAGCTTGTTGGTCGTGTGTTTCTTCCTCTTCCTTATCCACCACTAATTGAGGGTAGGGGCCTGTTGTTCTCCTTGTCCACTGCTTCTTTTTCACTACTGGATCAACTTTGGTGGTTGTAGTTTCAGTTTCAGTCCCTATCTCAACCTGGGTGTCTTCAGGTGTAGTTTGGGTTCCTGCATCAACCACAGTTCTCTGAGAGTGCTGAACTGTGGCTTGATAGGCACAGGCCAGGTCCCACTACAGTGCTAAGAGCTGCTGGTTCTCATCGGGGTAGACAAGGCACTCTTCTATTAGATGTTGTGTCAGTTTGGCAGGGTTGCTTGCCTGTTAGGGGTTAAAGTCCCAGGCTACAGGAGGTGACAAGCATCCTAGAAACTTGCCCAAATCCTGCCAGACCCCTTGCCACCTAGGGACAGGCCCCCTCAGGGCACATTTCAGTGTCACACCACTCATGACTTGTCTCCTCTCAGACCAAACTGGGATCAGACTACACACTACCTGGATTAGGCCAACAATATTGATTAGTAGTATTAAGAAGCTCATGTAAGGGTGGACACAGACCTCGGGAGCATGCACAATAAAATCATCTATATCAATTTCTGGTAGAGAGAAATGTATTCAATCATTTTCTCCCCAAGGTAGCCCCCCCAATACAGCAAAGACACCAATGCCGGCATGAAACACATCATTACTATTTGTGCCAGGGTGCTTCCGAGTCCCTTCATCCTCCTGAGACAGAAGCTTCCCCAGCACATTGAAGCTATCAGTGTGTAAGTAAAGCAAAGAGACAGTGTTTCGGTAAACATGTTAACAGAACACCAGACAAGTAGCGCAAGTAAACTCCATTTCCTTCACAGGAGTTTGCTACTAATATCTAAAGCAAGCAATAGAAAAGCAGCTGCTTGCTCCCCCTTAATCACGATAACCTCATGCTGCTTTCCCTCCCTGTTTCCCAGCTTATGAGTCTGGGTGTCCAGAGTACAGCTCATTCTGCTGCTGAAGACTGAGGCAAAGTAGGCGTTAAGCAGCTCAGCCTTCTCCTCATCCTTTGTTACTAAGTTTCCCTCTGCATCCAATAAATGATGGAGATTTTCCCTAATTCTCCTTTTGTTGTTAATGAATTTATAGAAACATTTTTTATTATCCTTAACAGCCTTAGCAAGGTTAAGCTCAAGCTGTGCTTTGGCCCTCCTAATCTTCTCCCTGCAGTTCTTCACAGTGTCTTTATAGTCTACATAATAGATCTGTCCTCTCTTCCAAAGGTCATAGACTCTCCTTTTGTTTTTGAGGTCCAGCCAAAGGTCCCTATTCAGCTAGGCTGGTCTCTTTCCCCGCCTGCTTGTTTTTCGGCAGGTAGGAACAGCCTGCTCCTGTGACTTAAAGACTATTCTCTTGAAGTATGTCCAGCCTTGCTGGACTCCTATATCCTTCAGCACAGCCTCCCAAGGGACTTTGTCACTCAGTCTCCTGAACAGGTCAGAGTTTGACCTCCATAAGTCCAAGGTGGCAGTTTTACTAACCCCTCTCCTTGTTTCCCTAAGGATTGTAAACTCAATCATCTCGTGATCACTGTGCCCTAGACGGCCTCCAGCCTTTACTTCCCCCACAAGTTCTTCCCTGTTCACAAGGAGCAGGTCCAGGAGGGCACCTTTCCTGGTTGGCTCATTTACCAGCTGTGTGAAAAAGTTGTCCTCCATACATTCCAGGATCCTCTTGGATTGTTCTCTCTCTGCTGCGTTGTATTCCCAGCAGACATCTGTGAGGTTAAAGTCCCCAACAAGCACAACAGCAAGTGACTGTGAGATTTGTCTCAGCTGCTTATAGAAAGCTTCATCCACCTCAATGCTCTGACTGGGGGGTCTATAGCAGACTCCCACAACTGTATCAGCTTTATTAGCCCTTAATTTAATCCAAAGACACTCAACCCCATCTTCACTGTACTTGATTTCTGATGTCTCATGACATTCTCTAACATGTAGGGCAATTTCACCACCCCTCCTTCCCTGTCTATCCCTCCTAAAAAGCTTGTAGCCTTCAATTATGGTACTCCAGTTATGTGTGGCATCCCACCACATTTCTGTGATGGCCATAATATCATAGTTTTCTTGGAGTATCATGGCTTCAAGCTCCCCCTGTTTGTTGCTCATACTTTGTGCATTGGTGTAAAGGCAATTCAGCTGGGCTGGCAGAATCATCCTCTTATGCAACTCCCCTTTGACTCCTATGGGGTGTCCCAGTGCATCGTCACTGGCTTTCCTCAGGATACCAAGTATAGAGCCCTTATTTGGATTCCATTCCTTATCTCCTAATGATCCGCCCCACTGTTCATCACAAGCAGTCAAAAAAGTGAGATTACTGACCCCCTCCCCCTTCAAATCTAGTTTAAAACCCTATCAATGAGCCCTCCCAACTCCTGCCCCAGAATCCTTTTCCCCTTCTGACTGAGGGGTGACCTCCTTTATGTTTATAAATATATAAAGTGTGAGTATCAGGAGGATGAAGCCAGGATCTTCTCAGTGTCATCTAATGACAGGAACAAGGGGCAACAGCTGCAAGCTGGAACATGGGAAGTTCCACATAAATATAAGAAAAAATCTTCACGGTGAGGGTAACAGAGCACTGGAATGAGCTGCCCAGAGATGTTGTGGGGTTTCTTTCTCTGGAGGCATTTAAAACCCACCTGGACTTTTCCTATCTGACCTGCTCTAGGTGATCCTGCTCTGGCAGGGGGATTGGACTAGATGATCTTTCAAGGACACTACCAACCCCTAAAATTCTGCAATTCTGTGATCTAGTCTTATAGCTACATTTCCCTTGATTATGATCTTCCTATTTTTTTTTAGACAAAAAAAAGAGGCCTATCTGATGCTGTCTGTTCAACAGAACAGAAAAAAAGAATCTGGGTTCTCCTTACGGTGTGGCTGAATAAAAAAGCATCCTCCCCTAGGGCTGCTGTTCCAATATCTTTTCTACATATTAAATTCAACCATAGATAGGTTTTACTAGAATTTTCTCAGATGTCTGTGTTTCTGACTTTGTATTACATTGGTGGAAGTTACACAGTAAATATTCTTCTCTGTATTCTTTACTTTGATTGTTTATCCTTGTCAGTCACTTATGATGCACACAGAGATTATAGAATTCCCCCAAGTGTTCTCCTAGCATGCATATTTCAACAAAGTATACATAACTTGAGATGTTTTGTTTGTGAGTGCCAAAAAGATGTCTACAAATATCTGGGGGAATGCAAAAATAGCAAGATAGGTCTATCTGCTTATTCATTTGTGATTTCCTTTGCAATTTAGGGAGTTACATGCCTTATACTTACAGAATCACAGAATCATTTAGGTTGGAAAAGACCCTTGGGATCATCGTGTCCAACCATTAACCCTACCCTACAAGTTCACCCCTAGACCATGTCCCCCAGGACCACATCTAAGCGACGTTTAAACACATCCAGAGATGGTGACACAACCACCTCCCTGGGCAGCCCATTCCAATATCTCACCACTCTTTCCATGAAGAATTTTTTCCTGTCTAGTCTAAACCTACTTTCTTTCAGCCTCGGGGCATTCCCTCTGGTTCTGTCACTAATTACCTGAGAGAAGAGACCAGCACCAACCTCTCTACAATGTCCTTCCAGGTATCTGTAGAGAGTGGTAAGGTCTCCCCTCAGCCTCCTCTTCCTCAAACTAAACAGGCCCAGCTCTTTCAAACAATCCTCATATGATCTATTCTCCAGTCCCTTGACCAGCTTTGTTGCCCTTCTCTGCACCCACTCCAGTGCCTCAATATCTCTCTTGTACTGAAGTGCCCAAAACTGGACACAGTACTCGAGGTGAGGCCTCACCAGTGCTGAGTACAGGGGGACAATCACACCTCTACTTCTGCTGGTCACATTATTTTTAATACAGGCCAGGATTCTGTTGGCCTTCTTTGCCACCTGGGCACACTGCTGGCTCATGTTCATTCACTTGTCAATTAGAACCCCCAGATCCCTCTCCGCCAGACAGCTCTCCAACCACACTTCCCCAAGCCTGTAGCTTTGCATGGGGTTGTTGCAGCCCAAGTGCAGGACCTGGAACTTGGCCTTGTTGAAACTCATACCATTAACATTGGCCCAGCTACAAGAAAGGCAGAAAGGAGGATCCAAGTAACTTACATATTCTAGTAATAGGTTGTAACCTAGTGGATAGAGGCAGATGTCTATCTCTGGATATTTCTATGAGGTTTTCTTTTTATGCAAAGTAATTCAGTGTCCTCAGAGGTGCTGACCTCAAGAGAAGGTGTGTAGTTGCACTGAAGAATAATACTTGGGAGTGTTCTAGGCATGTCTTGGCATCTAAAGATATAGCTCCAGATACCTGGGGGTTTTTTTACCCTATTTTGTAGCATTAAAATGTAACATGTAGGCAAACTGGTAAGAAATACATCTCTATTAGGTATTTTTTAAAGTGTGGATTATGTGATGATATTCACGAATTTGTAATTTAATAGCATATGTTTAAGCAGCCCCCTTGAGTTTTCAAGGTCTTTCTGTATGAGAAAGCTTGTCAATGACTTACAATTTCCTTCACCTTACAGATGCTGTTCTAGTGACACCTTCAACAGTAGCATGGTAATAGAGCGGAGAAAAGGAGGAAACAGTAAGATTTCCATCTGTGCTGCTGAAAAGCTATGATCTGTTTGCTATCACTGAAACTTGGTGGGATAATTGACAAGACTGAAGTGCTGTGCTGTACCCAATGGCAGGGAAGGAAAGGTAAGTGATTGTCCTCCAGAGGAGGATTTATTGCACAGAGCTGTCTTTGAAAACATTGATGCACAGGTTCAGAACTTAGGGATGAATACTAAAGATGAAGCCAGCAAAAGACACCTCATGATTCGTGTTTACTACAGGCCACCCCATCAAGGATATGTTGTTGATGAAGAGTTCTTTGAGCTACAGGAAGCATCAAGCTCTCAGGCCCTAATCCTGCTGGAAGACTTTAATTACTCTGACAGTGACAAGCAATTATAGCAATCTGCAAAGCAGAGGCTTAGGGTTCATTGAAGATAACTTCCTAGTCCAGGTGACAGAAAGTCTAACAAGAGGAGGTGAATTACTGTTGGGAAAAGGCCTGTGAACAATGATCAGGACTCAATATGAGTTACAATCATGTTCAACTTTATTACTGTCTATGCTTCGCTTATATGTTTCTTGCTTATTACTGATTGGCTACATACAGTTCACACGCTCTAACACATATCATGATTGGTCTACATACAGCAAGCACGCTTAAGCACCCTGGCCCACTCCCTCCCCAGTGCAGGGAAGCGGTGTCCTGCCCGATCCCCCCTGCAGGTGCAGCCTCCCCCTTTCTGCACGCCCCAAGTCTCCTGTTTTCGATCAGAGCACCCTGGGTAAGAGGCCTGTTCGTTGACTGTTTTATTACTTTGTCTTCCTCTTATCTCTTGCTCAAGGATGATTCATTGCCCACCTGCTGGCTTGTTCACGCTTGCAGCCACATATTCATGTCCACCCTGCTCCTTGAGCCATTCCTCAACAAATTACTGAACGTGTTGCTCATAAATTCAGAGGAACTTATTGCAGACATCAAGACTGGTGGTATCCTCAAATTCAGTGAACATGGCCTGTTGTAATTCATGATCTCGAGGGATACCAGTCAGATGAAAAGTGTAGTCAAGACCTAAACCTCAGGAATGTGAACTTTGTCATTTAAAGAGAAGTGGATGGGCCTCCTTGGGAAACTAATCTTAGGGATGAAGGAGTAGAAGAGGACTGTTAGCTACTTAAAGGCAGTTTTCTTGGAGCATAAGAGCTCTTGGTTCCCCTGCACACAAATCAGGTGAGGAAAGCTGGAGACCAGCATGACTGAGTAAGGACTTCCTAGTCAAAATGAAACCCAAAAGGGAAATGCATAGGCACTGGAAGCAGGAACACTCATCTAGGGAAGAATATAATGATATTGCCTGGGCATGTAGGAGTGGGATTGGAAAAACTGAGGCACAGTTGGAGCTAAATTTGACAAGGGGTGTGAAGAATAATAAGAAACAGATACATGGATCAGAAAAGGAAGACAAAAGAAATTGTACCCACCCTAATAAAAGAAATCAGATGTGGTGTCAACAGACATTGAAAAGGCTGAGGTACTCAACAAGTTTTTGCCTCAGTTTTCAGTAGCAATTGCTGCTCTCACACCTCTTGAATGTCTTAATCTGATAGGAGAAGTTCAGGACTGAGATGGTCTGAGGAACATGAACATAGTCCATGGCACCCAAAGAGATACATCCCAGGATCTTCAGGGAACTAGAAGACGGAGTTGCTAAGTCACCCTCCATCACATTTGAAAAGTCGTGGGAGTCAGGGGAGTCCACAGTGACTTGAATAAAGGACACATTTTTTTCTTTTTTTAAAGTGTGCAAGGCAGAACCCTAGGAACTACTGGCCATTCAGCATCTCCACTGTACCAAGTGGTCATAGAAGATAGAATCATTACTTCAAGAAGATTTGGAAGATCATAGAAGCATAGAATCATAAAATGTTAGGGGTTGAAAGGGACCTCTACAGATCATAGAGTCCAACTCCCCTGACAATGCAGGATCTCCTAGGGCATGCTGCACAGGAAGGCATCCAGATGGATTTTGAAGGTCTCTAGAGAAGAATACTCCACAACCTTCCTGGACAGCCTGTCCCATTGCTCCATCACCCTCACAGGAAAGAAATTCCTCTTCATGTTGAGGTGGAACCTTCTATGCTTAAGTTTATACCCATTGTTCCTTGTCCTATTGCTAAGCACTACAGAAAAGAGATTGGCTCCTTCCATTTGACACTCACCTTTTAGATATTTATAGACATTAACAAGGTCCCCTCTCAGTCTTCTCAAGACTAAACAGCCCCAGTTCCCTCAGACTTCCTTCATAGGGGAGATACTCAAGTCCCTTAACCATCCTAGTAGCCCTCCGTTGGACTCTTTCCAGTAGATGCCTGTCTCTCTTAAACTGGGGAACCCAAAACTGGACATAGTATTCCAGATGTGGTCTCATAAAGGCAGAGTAGAGGGGCAAGAGGACCTCCCTACACCTGCGGGACACAGTTTTCTTAATGCACCCCAGGACACCATTGGCATTTCTGGCCACAAGGGCACATTGCTGTCCCATGGATAACTTGCTACCCACTAGGAGTCCAGGGTCATTCTCTGTGGTGCTGCTTTCCAGCAGGGTGACCCTTAACCTGTACCGGTTCCTGGTGTTATTCCTCCCCAGATGCAGAAGTCTACAGAACCTCATGAGGTTCACCTTTGCCCATACCTCCAACCTGTCCAGATCTCATTGGATAGAAGCACAGTCTTCTGGTGTGTCAGCCACCCCTCCCAGTTTTGTATCATCAGCAAACTTGCTGATGATACGACTCTATCCCCTTGTCCATACGACTGTATCCCCTTGTCCATGTTGCTGATAAAGATATTGAACAAAACTGGACCCAGTACCAATCCCTGGGGAACACCAATGGCCATAGGCCTCCAGCTTGACTCTGTGCCACTGATCACAACCCTCTGAACTCTGTTGTTGATCCCGTTTTCAATCCACCTCACAGACCAATTGTCTATTCCACATTTCTTGAGTTTTTCTATGAGGATGTTAAGGGAGACAGTATCAAAAGCCCTGCTGAAGTCAAGGTAAATGACATCCGCTGCTCTTTCTTCATCTACCCATTTGGTCATGGTTTCTCACTGATGAATTTGCAAAAGTTCTTCTTTTGTTTTCTTTCACCTTTGTCGTGACACTAAGTTCCAAAAAAAACTTTGGCCTTTCTTGTTGAGTTTCTACATACTCTAGCAGCATTTCTATAATCCTCCCAATTAACTAGACCCTTTTTCCACATATTGTAAACCTCACTCTTCCATTCAAATGTTTTCATGAGGTCGCCTGCCTCCTCTGCTTGATTTTTTTTAAGGGAATACATTTATTTTGAGCTTGGAGGAAGTAATGTTTCAATATTATCCAGATCTCTTGGGCTCCTCTACCTTCTAGAGCCCTAGCCTATGGGATACTTCTAAGTAGATTTTTGAAGAGGACCAAGATAGCCCTCTTAACATCCAGTGTAAAAGTTTTAGTTATTACCCTCTTTCTTTACGTAATGATATTTGTGGTCAATGGATTTAAATCCAGTTGGCTGCCAGTCATGAGTGGTGTACCCCATGGCTCAGTACTGGGGCAACTTCCCTTTAACATCTTCATCATTGATTTGCATGAGGGCATACAGTGCATCCATGGTAAATTTGCAGATGAAACTAAGCTGGATGGAAGTGTTGATCTGCTTGAGGGTAGGGAATCTCTATAAAGGGATCTAGATAGACTGGATTTCTAGGCCAAGGACAATTTCATTAGTTCCAATAAGGCCAAATGCTGGGTCCTGAACATGGGCCACAACAACCCCCAGCAGCACTCCAGGCTGGGGGATGAGCGGCTGGAGAGCTGCCAGGCACAGAAGGACCTGGGGGTGTTGATTGACAGCTGCCTGAACATGAGCCAGCAGTGTGCCTGGGTGGCCAAGAAGGCCAATGGCATCCTGGCCTGGATCAGGAACAGTGTGGTCAGGAGGAGCAGGGAGGTGATCATTCTTCTGTACTCGGCTTTGGTGAGACCACATCTTGAATACTATGTCCAGTTTTATGCTGCTCTCTACAAGAAGGATGTTGAGGTGCTGGAATGGGTACAGAGGGGGCCTACAAAGCTAGGAAAGGGTTTGGACTGTGTCTCTTATGAGAAAAGGCTGAAGGATATGAGGCTGTTTAGCCTTGAGAAAAGAAGTCTGAGGGGACACCTTATTGGCCCCTACAACTACCTGAAGGGAAGCTGTGGTAATGCGGAAGCTGGTCTATTCTCCCTGGTGACAAGTGACAGAACAAGAGGAAATGGTCAGAAGATGAACCAGGGGAGACTCAGGCTGGATATTAGGAACAATTATTTACAGAAAAGGTTGTCAGGCACTGGAATGACCTGCCCAAGGAGGTGGTGGAATCACCATCCCTGGAAGTGTTAAAGAGCCAGTTAGATGTTCTGCTTAGGAATATGCTTTAGTGTTTTTTGATAGGGCTAGAAGTAAGGTTGATGATCTTGAAGGTCTCTTCCAGACAAAACTATACTATGCTTCTATGATATTCTAACATGTTGTGGTCAGTACAGCCAAGGCCACCCCCAGATATAACATCTGTAACCAGGCCCTCTTTGTCAATACAAGATCAAGTGTCGCACTTGTCCTTGTTGGTTCTTTAATAACCTAGAGCAGCAAACTGTAAATGCCCTGCAGGACTATGGAACAGATCCTTGTAGAAACTATGTCAAGGAATATGGATGAGAACAAAGTGATTATGCAAATCACATCTGACTAATCTGGTGGCCATTTATGATGGACTGAGTCAGTGGATAAAGGAAGAGTGATGGATGTCACCTACCTTGCCTTCTCTAAGGCTTTTGGTATGGTCTCACACAAAATCCTCATTGATAAACTGGAGAGACATGGGTTGGGTGGAGGGATTATTTGATGGATTAGGAATTAACTGATTGGTCGTACTCAAAGAGCTGCAGTCAATGGCTACAATGTCCAAGTGGAAATGAATGACAAGGAGTGTCACTTGGGCGTCTGTACTGTTCTATATCTTTAATGATGATATTGAGAGTGGGATAACATACACCAAGATGAGTGGTGAAGTGTTGAAGGAAGGGATGCCATCCAGAAGGACCTTGACAAGCTTGAGGAGTGGGCCCATGCAAATCTCATGAGGTTCCACAAGGCCAAGAGCAAGGTCCTGCAGGTGGGTCAAGGCAACTCCCTGTATCAGTACAAACCAGGCAGGGAATGAATTGAGAGCAGCCTGGCAGAGAAGGAGGTAGGGACACTGGTAGATGACAATTTGGATATGAGCTGACACTGTGCACTTGCAGCCTACAAAGCCACTGGGCTGCATAAAAAGAAGCCTGGTCCACAGGTCAAGGGAGATGATTCTTCCCCTCTGCTCCACTCTGGTGAGATCTCACCCACACTATTGCATCCAGTTCCAGGGTGCCCAGCACAAGAAAGATATCTACCTGTTAGAGCAAATCCAGAGGAGGGCCATAAAAATTATCAGAGGGCTGGAACACCTGTGAAAAAATGTTGAGAGTTGTGGTTGTTCAACCTGCAGAAGAGAAGGCTTCAGGAAAACATAATTGTAGCCTTTCAATACTTCAAGGAGTCTTGTAAGCATGATGGAGGGAGACATTTTACCAGGACCTGTAGTGATAGGAGCGGGAATAACAGTTGTAAACTGAAAGAGGGTAGGTTTAGACTATATATATGGAAGAAGTTCTTTACTAGGAGAGTGTTGACACACTGGAACAGGTTGCTCAGAGCAGTTTTGGATTCCCGATTCCTGGAAGTGTTTGAGGTCAGTTGAATGGAGCCTTAGCAACCTGATCTATTTGAAGATGTCCTTGCCCACTGCAGGAGGGCTGAATGATATTTAAATGACCCCTTCAATCCAAGCCATTATATGTTTCTATGATTAATCATTTCACCATGGTCTATCTGTTTGCTTTTCTACCTGTCAAATACAGATACTGTTCTTTCTATTTGGAGAACACCATAAGCCAAATAAATTGAAATAAAAAGCAGGGTTAAGGTTTTCAAATTTATATGAGCTCTAACTTGTGGTTTATAGCTGCATAATTTTCAATTAATAAACTTAGAATAGAAGGAATATTTCAAAATATTGTCCTTTTGACCCTCATGTTTAAAAAAAAAAAAAAAGTGGAGGGTGTTTCAGTACGTGAACAGAAAGATAATTGTTTCAATATTCAACATGTTGCCTATTAGCACATCTGTGAAACTAAAATGTCTTAAGAACAATTTGCTATTATTTTCTTTTTCCAAGGATGCATTATTTTTTGAGATCTTGGTTTTCTCTCTGTTTCATACAGCAACTTTCCTACTATTTTCAAAGTTACTGCAAAAGTAATCATTGTAATGACATTTAAAAAATCTAAATACAAAATCAAGAATTCCTTCTAAGAAAGGATTTATCAATATGTGAAAACCAGTATTAGTACAAATATGCAAAAATAGCAAAGAATTCTACTGATTAAGTAAAGGATGATTATTTCATGTTTGCCTTTGTGATGAATCTTGGGTATACAAAAGAATATATATATATATATATATATAGTGCAGAAATATTCAGAGAAAAAGAAACCAAAGTCTTTTGAAAGGAAAACAAGTATCTAGAGGAGTGATGGAACCATTGATCTTAAAGGTCACTGGTATTGTTTATGTTGTGTCATGTTTGCTAAGCTTCTAATTTTTTATTAGCTATAACTCAGGTCTAAGTACAATTTACATTGTTATATGTGCACTAACCAGTTTATTCTATCCTTGTTCCCTAAATGTAAGAGAGGAGGAATCAGGATGCTTAATTCATTTCTGGGAAGCCTGTGTACACAGTCATGAGGGGAAAGTGGAGTAATGAAATGCAACTATTTGCAAGTCGTTGAAAGTTGCTGGCAACAATTGTTTCTAAAAAGGTGAGTGAAATAGCAAGGCACAATTTCAAATCTGAAGACATCTGTTAGTTTTGGATTAGAGATACATTTGCTAATTACCTTTCTTCTTAACTAACTTATTCAACCTGAAGTGCTGTTTGGCAGCTTATCAACAGAAAGCACTTTTTTTCTGATTCAGATAGACAACGTGTAACAGTTGACTCATAAACAAGACCATTCTAAAGAACTATTTGAGTCTACTGTTACACATAGTCTACCTGAATTCACAACATATGTATATTTTAATGAATGGGCAGAGACAGCAAAAAATGAAATGCCTGTTATTGTAGAATCATAGAAGAGTTCTGGCTGGAAGAGACCTTCAAGATCATCAAGTCCAGCCTTACTCTTAGCCCCATCAAAAACCGCTAAATCCTGTCCCTAAGCACAACATCCAACTGCTTCTTAAACACCTCCAAGGAATGGTGACTCCACCACCTCCCTGAGCAGGCCAGTCCAATGCATGGCAACCCGTTCTGGAAAGAAATGCTTCCTAATATCCAGACTGAGCATCCCTTCATTCAATTTCAGGCCATTTCCTCTTCTTCTGTCACTTGTCACCAGGGAGAACAGACCAAATCCTGCCTCACTTCAACTTCCCTTCAGGTAGTTGTAGAGGGCAATAAGGTCTCCCCTCAGCCTTCTTTGCTCAAGTCTAAACAGCCCCAGATCCTGCAGCCTTTGATAGCCTTCAGAACTTTGCTAAAAAGAAGTAACAGTAGCAAGACTGTAATCTCAGTGTAGTTGTCTATATAACAAGAAGCAAGATGCATCAGATTCCTTCCTTCTCTCTTTTGTGTGCCAGTCCAACAAATCTGTGAATATTTCTAATTATTTACAAATAACCATCATAAAATGACCCTGGATTACAGCTTAAGATTCTTATGATTATATTGCCACCTGGCAGATGTATTTCAGATATAAGGGGAAATTAATATGGCCTAACAGAAATTACAGATTCTGTATAGAAACCACAGTTCCAATAATGCAGGTGTAATGGAGACAAACATCTCACTGAGCCAAAAATAAATTTGTTCAGACATCACCAAGTGAAATATTGTAAAAAATGTAATACTGTGGAAAAATAATTATTTGAACTTGCATTTATAAAGACAAAAACAAATTTAGAAAAATAATATTTTTCACCAAAGTAACAGTCCAAATTTCTGCTGTCTGTGGACAGTGAATGCTCTCTTCATGCAAGTTACCTCTGAAGCCCTGTCTGTAAGCTCTGCTGCACTTTCAGCATTTTACACATTTCAGCATTTACACAACCAGCAGGCTATTTATTTCACTAGACCATGTTTAAAATTATTGCCTTTGAAAGCAAGCCTGTTAGGAGAGTTAAAATTTACATTTTGTAACCAGTTATCTTTTTCATTATATATAATCAGTATATTGAGTGAATAGCCGTTTAAATAAGGTTTTGTTTGTCTGTTTGTTTTGGTTTTTTTTTTAGTGTAGTGTGTTTATTTCATTAGTCACTGTATGAAAAATGGCTTTCAATGTAACAAGCATTTTTTTCACATTTTTCTTTAGGTAGTAGGATGATGAATTACATTCTCCATAAATATCAGAAGCAGAAGTGAAAATCAGAAAAGAATTTTTAATAACAGAATTTGTAATGATTCAGTACTACGAGTTATCTTGGACAATATGTTAATAATGTGCCCAAACAAGACATTTAAATTCTGGGAAATTTCAGTCAATATATATTTTTAAATAAAACTATTAAATATGACAGTAATTTATGCTATTTTAATTTACTTACAATATTATTTAAAAAAAAAATATGGGAGATATTTTGGAAACTTTCATATTCTAGCATGACGTATTTAAACAGTCAACACCTCCCCACTTACCCTCTTAGTATCTGCCATATCTTTTTGGTTCATGAGTGCGACATGAGAATCAGACCTGGCTTAAAATGAAGAGATTGATAAAAAGTTTTCTGGTCATTTTACAGTATCTTTACAATGTTTTTTTAAATGCATTTTACAGAATTTATTCATGCCCTGCATTTTTCTGATATCGTATCATAATGGGACGTTTTCTCATTAAAAAGCAAATACAATTCTGTGTGAGCAAATTCTTTGAGCAATTCATGGAGAGCTGAAATAAGAAAACACTTGACAACGACTGGGTGAATCACCTGTAAACGGTGCTAGTTCAAGGGCTCTGTTATGCCATGTGCCCGTTTGTTCTCTTCCAGACAGAGTTGAGAGCAGATAACAAGCTGCAAATGTTAGCTCAAATAATATTCATAGCCCATTACTTTGCTCCTATGTATTACAGACACAAAATACAAATTGTCTGGGTGAAAATGAAACTCGATAAGAAAGAAACAGACCAACAAAGTGGTACACATATTTATAACCAGACAATGAGGTGTACAGTATAATGCATTACCGTTTCACAAACAATCAATACAAATTATTGGATATAAAATTACTTTTTGATTACCACTGTGAAAACACAAGCTACCCAAGTCATTCTTCACATCACTATTGA
Source organism: Todiramphus chloris collaris (assembly GCA_025345505.1). Lineage (NCBI taxonomy): Eukaryota > Metazoa > Chordata > Aves > Coraciiformes > Alcedinidae > Todiramphus > Todiramphus chloris. Next base: position 582,275 of record JANVCC010009977.1, on the reverse strand, counting down.
TTTTACTCTGTTTTTTCTATGGCATTTTTAAAGCTTTTCATGTCATTTCTTAAGTCTCCATTCTACTGCTAAATGTTAAGCAGATATACAAAGAAGAAACCTTTAAGTTTTAAGGGTGGAGAGCTCTAAATATAGTTTTTCATCCTTTAATCTCTTAGGTCGTTCTACTACAACTTGTTGAAGACTGAAACATATTTTCATAGGAAATACACATGGGAAATACCAGAATTTTCCTAACCTTTCAACCCTGACATTTATTTCATATTATTAGCCTTTATCACACTGTAGCAGCTTTCTATCATGTGGCACTTTGGTTCCCGCTGGTTCCCATGGCAATGGTCAGATCATGTGTCAAATGACAGACCAATATACTATAGTCATCTTTCAAAGCTGGTAAGTGGGTTCTTTTATTTTTCATTTGTCAAGTTGTCAAATACTCAGCAACAAGCACAGTAATTCTGCCTATCTTTTTTTTCTTGAGAGGTGAAATAGGAAACTGAAGGACCAAGGCAAGGGCAAACGTAGGGATATTCTTTGCTGTTGGTTTTTTTTTTTTTTCCCCCTCTCTATGAACTGAGCTGTGTAAGGTACAAAGAGTTACTTAAAAATTTCTCCAGTCCCATGTGGTAAGACAAGTGGGTGCATCTTGTTTTTTTCTCCGTTAGATTGAATGTGACAGTATTTCTAGTCTACTGCAGTACTGATGTTCTCTTTGATGATCATTTGTATTTACAATGTATGTCTGACTGCATAACATTGTAGTCACAACTGCCATGGTAGGCCATGACTCAAGGGTCCTATTCTTGGAGGACAATGAATTACATGATGATGAGAATGAAAAAAAATTAGTTTCAGGAGTAATGAAGAAGTCAAGGATGCATAAGAAAAGTCATCTGAATAATACTGTCTAATCAAGATTTTTAATGAAAACTTAATCAAATAAGGCATTGTGTGCAACAACTCTGGCAAGGATGTGAATTACTATTTTTTTTCAACCGACAGATTAAAGTGATTATACATTTAATGCAAGTGTAAAGATGACATTGATATGACAATGTCAAGTAATATCCAATCAAAAAACAAGATGAGAAAAAAAATTACTACTTTTTTGGAAGGACGTCTAGCATTGCTGTTAATTTGTTCGGTGCTTGAAAAAGAACACAATCTTCAGTGGTTTTATGTTGACATTCAAGTAGGAGCCTCCAGGGCAGAATAGGAAAAAAGAATTCTAATCTTGTTTTTAGTTGTCAGATTCTGACTAAGAGAAATTTTACATTTAGACAATTTCACTTGTTCAACTTTCTACTAAGTAGAGGAATTTACAGAGAGCACAGCACTGAATTAGGAATACGAGAACATATTTGCAGTCTAAAACACTGAAAGTTGACACAGATTTACAGTAAATGAACTGCATACATTTTTCTTTATATTCAGTAGTATTCTTTTATGAGAAAAGACTGAGAAACCTGGGTCTGTTTAGTCTTGAGAAGACTGAGAGGGGATATAGTCAATACTTACACATATCTAAAAGGAGGGGGTCAAGAGGACAGGGACAGACTCTCTTCAGTGGTGCCCAGTGATAGGACAAGGGGCTACGGACACAAACTGGAGCACAGGAAGTTCCATTTAAACATGAGGAGAAACGTCCTTACTTTTCAGGTAATAGCCCTTTCCTAGAGACATTCAAAGCCTGCCTGGAGATGTCCCTGTGCAACCTGCTCTAGTGGGGGAGTTGGACTAGATAATCTTCAATTCCCTACCATTCTGTGATTTTGTAACTTCCCCCCCACCCCAGCAAACTAGAGACAGATACATATTTCTGATTTAACTTCTGTACTACCTGGCAGTTGTTTTAGTGGCATTATATTCCAATATTATCTTCATTCATAGTTTATACATCATGTGCCATTATAAATCAGGAGTGGAGTCTCATTATCAAAAATTTTGCTCATTTCCTTCACAATCCTTTTTTATGTTAACCATTTTTTCAAACTAATATAACGATGCAAAAATTTAGGATATCTGTAATTACAGTGTCTGTAATAGGTGAAACAATAATAGGTGAATAAAAGAACAATTTTGGGACCACAAAAATATTTGTCAGAATCAATCTGACATTGGAAGGTTCTTTATTAAAATGTTCAGTAAATACTTATCCAACACCTACTATGTCCCCTAAAACCAGGGGACATTTGTCAGCTTTTGATGAGTTAGTACTTATACCTATTCTGTACTTATACCTGATCTAATCAAAAGCTGAGATGTGGAAATTTGTATTTTTCTCTGATACTAGATTTACAGTGACATATGAACCAGAAGTGAAAGTGAAGTGTAATTGTTTCTTTCACATTAACAGAGTTACTAGTTATAATCAAAGCAAAGTGCTTGCAACATCCAGTGCAACATGGGCCCTCTGTATCACTGATTACACCACTGTGCTGCCGGTCAGGGTCACGCTGAAAGTGCCATTAAGAGACAGCCGACAGCATTAAACAAATGGATGAAGTCATGATTCTAGAATAACTGCGTGCTTAAAAATAACACAGATCTGTAATTTTCATATGATCTATATGATACTATTATACATCCATGATAATGATTGCTTCTCTTTTGCTTTGTACATACTTCTTTTCTCTTGCATCCTAGTTTTTGAACCTTGAATGCTGAGGTCCCTCCACATATTTAATGAAATCTCCTAATAAATTTCCAGATATCCTCGAGTAAGCAGCCCTACCGCAGAGTCAGCTCTGTCCCTTGACTTTACTGGAGACAAAACAAGATTTGTGCTCTGACAGAGTAAGCATTTAATTTTTCTGAAAACATATTAGTGGGCATGTCTCAGCATAATGTGCACCAAAATCTGAGATTATATAACTTATTTGTTCTGGTAGTGAATGAATGATAAAATTATTTAGGTACATAGATACTAAACATTGGTCTCTTTCGGAATTATGTGTTATTGTCTCATCCTAAGTCTGTGAAAATCTGACAGCTTTTAGTGTGTTGAAATTACATTTACAGGAAGTACTGGGCTTTGCATAGTGAAGATTTTGAGAAACAGGAATTCTGCAAGTCTTCTGAGAGATCAGGTCTATAAACTTACATAAGTTCTGCAGTCTCTTTACCTTTGCCTCATCTCTTCTCAGTATGGGTTACAGTGGTTATGGAAATGGAAGAGCTTGTTTGGAAAGTTGTTTTTGATTAAATCATGCAGAATTGTGTTTCATGGACAAATCTTGTCAGTGAATCTTTATAAACAGTTGTAGAAAACATAGTAAAATAACTTCAGATCCAAGTATGTCATCTTTCAGATGTATTTGAATAAGTATTTGAATAGTGCTGTGCTTTATCTCTTCCAGTACTACTGTTTAATGTCCAAACCAACTATAGGCCACTAAATGAAAGTGTCAGTAGAAAGTCTGCATTACAAATCTTTGGTCTTGAATGAGACTGTAAAACCTGAAGAATTGTATTAATCATATGCTGGTTTCAGTGGAAATTTTTATTTAGGCTGCTGTACAATAAAACTAGTCTGCTGATGCTGTGTTGGACTGCAGCTTTTGCTGCAGCTTACCTCACCAAGACATGTATAGCCTATGAACACATTAGAAGACACTGATCTAAACACCCCATGAAACCTAAATGGGTAAGTGGAGTTGCAGGTGATATGAGATTACAGATTCTGCACAATGTTCTCTACATACTGGATTAATCTGTTACGTACCTGATGGTCATGTTTCCACTCAGGATTTACATATAGTGTTACATCTACTGCATATACTGAAGCCCATCAAGACATGTTCATTATGACTGTGGGTACGACTACAAGACAACTACTAAACACCCAGGAATTCTGGACAGTGTAAACTGTTCTTTTCATTTCAGAAACACAGAATTTATGTCCAAAACAAGAACACATGATACACTTGGTTAAGGGAAAAGGGAGATGAAAAATTAGAGTCCCACTACAGTGCTACTAAGTATGGCTCAGGCCTTCTGACTTTCCTCCATAGCTCTTGCTGGAAAGAATAAGATTAGTTAGTACTTGGAATTTTTGACACATCATACTCCTGAATTCCTTGATGAAGGTATTCCCCACTTATGTCCTTATAAGAAAACTAAAAGTACTAGAAACAGTACTCAATTTTGTATTTTACTCATCAAACACATTCATTGCAGCATACTGTGTAACTCTTACAATAATAAGGATTCCTCCTTTTTCTATTTATCCAGAAAAGGGCAATGGCTATGTTTATCTGTTTTAACAGGTTTATCCCTGAATGAGATAGATGGGCTACTTCAGAATTTGGAACTTCAGCATTTCTGCCTAAGTGGAGCTTTAGAACTCTTTTATATCTTCACTGTTATTTATTTACTTTTTTTTTTTTTTTTTTTTAAAGAAAAAAAGTGAGACTGGAGAGACCAGTTAGGAAACGAGCTTGAAAACCATCAGGGAAGCAGAGTTCATGTTTGTGGAAAATATTTATTAAATAATGACTAAGCATCCTTTTACTCCAGGTGGTCTCTGATTATTCTTATTATAGAGGAACCATTATTTTGTCTCAAATTCTAACAGACTTCGAAGTGAGAATTGCTGTCCAAAAAGTTTAAAGGGGAAAAATTAGATTGTGCATTAAGTAGTCATTCAGTTGATTTGTCTTTAATTTGTGAACAGAACACTGTACATTGTTGTGCTATTCTGATTCAAGTGGAGCAAAAAGCCAAAAAGGCTATGTCAAAATTTTTCAATCATAAGAAAATGCAGCAGCATCCTGCTGCGACCTGGCCAGTGGGAAAAACAAGCGTCAGTGAAACTATTCTTAGGCACTGAAACAAAAGGAAGGAAATGAATGGCAGTATTTTTGACTTTTAACACAACTTTCAGTAATCTCAACAAATGAACTCTGCATTGTTCTTTCAGAGGAAACTTAAACTCTCTTTTCTCTGTATAGGAATCCACAACACTTAAGCCAATTCCATGAAAATGTATGTATTACTATGCTATATGCAGGCTATCTAACTACACTTTTTCAAAGTGAGCTATTACTTGAATACAAAATGAACGGAAATTATGTTTATTTATTAAAATGAGCAAGGAATTTTGTGTAATATGTAACAAAAAAATTTAATTTATTGTAAATAGCAAAATGAATTTTAAAGATACATAAAATTGCTCCAAGAAAAATTATAATATAATCATTGAAGTAATTACTCCCTTGCTTATGGTGAGCAAAGTTTTGTGACCAAAATTATGACATGTTTGTGAATTAAATGCAGTTTAAGCTAAAAATATTGAACTATATAGAACTTTGGCTTTGTTTAAGTCATCTGTACAAAGACTGTAATTAGAATAATGAATCAGGAATCAAATTTTGGTTTAATATTTTGTACCACTTAATCCATCACTTTTTAAGCAGATTTTAGCTTTTGAGGCAAGATCATATAACTACTGTATGTAATATGATTTTATTTTATATATTGATTATGAAAGAAGTGGTGTCATTTTAGGCCCCATTTTTTTTGTCAGTAAAAAAGAAAAGCTTAATGGACTAAAAATAGTCTAAAGTACTTGCCAGATCAAATTAAATTTGCAAACAATCTGTGATATTCTTATTGATTTTTGTTTAATCTTCTGTGCTCATCTTGTTCCTACTGACCTTTCAAAAAAACACTCTTAAAATAGACTGTTTTTCAAATTTATGTACTATTTTAAATTTTATTCCTTGCCAAATGTCCCTAAAGTTGCAAATTCAGTTACAAAACTATGCAGCAATTCCAATATTGCCACAGATCTTATTATGCTTACTATTTCAAAAATTTCTTTTCAGTACTATGGAATTGTAATTAATAATTTGCATTATGATTGATTTTTAATCAGTAATTTTCATCTCTTTCTGGCTCAAAATGCTATTTTATAGCAACCCAGCATGATAATGAGTTCGTATATAACAACTACTACTTTGTGACCTGATGTTCACATTTGTATCTTTTTTGCCCTCCATTATAATTCTTCATGATGTTACTCTAGCACCATCAGCACTTTAGTGTGAAACGACTGAAAATCATTATTAATTGGGTTTTTTTCTGTATCATTCTTTATTTTCACAATAATTTCTACTGTCTATATAACCTCATCCACTTTTGACTCATTGATGAATATAATCAGTACTTGAGGTCTAACTTGAATCCAACATATGAGTTCATTTTAACACTGAGTTAATCTGTAATCTACATAAATACTCAAACAGCCTTCCAGAGAAACTGCTGTAGGTAAACCTTTCTAAGACAACGTGATTACTAGAATATTTTGTAAGCTAGACAAAGTTAATACTCTTCAGCAGAATTTGTTTTCTGTCAGAATTTGTTAGGACCTTGTACAACCACGGGATACTAAAAAGTCCTGCCCATACTGAAGTCTCTTTTGATGTCTGTTTTTTGACTGAAGTAAATATTTTATCCACAGGCAAAACCTGTTCTGTCCATGCAGGGGAGGGGAAAAAAAAAAAAAGTGGTTTTTTTTTTCTTTTATTCCTTAAAAAAGAAGCAAAAATTGTGTTTCACTGTGCAGTGTTTGTTTCCTGAGGGAACTATTATTCCTTTTTGTCCATATGGACAAAACTGATGAGTTAGAAATCATCCAACACAATAGCTTGTCCATGAATTTAAGATCTGTCCAGTTCTTTATGCCATGAGCCTGACGATTATTAGGTGCTCCCTAAAATAATTTTTTTAACAGTAATACCTCCTGTTGATTCCTCACATTCAATACCACACACCTATGGACCTCTGCACTGCTTTCTACCCTTCTTTCCAAGCACTATCTATATGACTCCTCAGAATGTCCACTCTTTTTACCATATGATACCATGCTAGTGTTGCCCTCTGGAGCATTTAGGATTGCAGGAGGTTACGTGTGCACATCCCTCTTTTCAGGATGTTGCTTGTCTTGCAAATGTATTTTAGGTCTTCAATTCTTCTTGGCAATGCCCTGTTTCACAAAGGGGAAAGAAATGTTAAGAAAGATAGCAATAAAGACACCACTAGCCCTCCTGACCCCAGAAGCCGGAGGCCCAGAGTGAAAAATTAGTGTATTACAAACTCCTGAAACTAAGAAATTGAAAATGCACCTCAAATTGCTATCATGATTGAAATCCATTTCCTTAACTGATAAGAGGGAAGAAAAAACGCATGCAAAGGTTTCCTCAGAAAAAGTCTATTCAACTCAGATGATGAAAAGGGACATCTTACATTGTGCATTGCTTTCACACAGGATGAAACTGACTTGCTGACATGCAAACATTTATAGAATTATCTTTATGTCTACCAGTCAGTTGTATAATTAACCTTTTTTTTCCCCTGTTACTTCTGAGTTTCCCTGAAAAAACGTCTTTCCATGTGCTGAGGACTACTCATGACTCTGCTAGGATCTTACATCTTTGAATAAACACAAGACCTTACTATTTAATGATTTCTTTAGTGTTTCCATTATTACATTAATTACAATCTCAGCACATAGCCTAACAGTGTTATTGATTTTTCTAATTATCGAACACTGATTTGTTTTAGCTAGTGAAATGATTCCTACAATTACTGACTGCAAATAATACTTTTACAAAACTGTTCTGCAATATGCATTCAAATACAGACTTCCTCTGATGGAGAAACTGGTGTTAAGTAATGCATAGAAAGAAATATATTCGATACAGACCTTTTAAAAGGAAAGGCATTTTTCCCTATGTCTGTTTCATGGAAGGTCTTGAGGATCTTGAGCTGCTCTTCCTATAAGATGATTGATACCATGTAATGGTGTCTTCTGCTCTGTCCCATAACTTCCTAATCAGTCATTAGAAAATCAAAAGCAAGCAGATGTTTCTCAGAAGTAGTGAGTCTCCTAATGAAATAATAAACAACAGGGAAGGAAATAGACTTTTTTTAAGACCACTGGAAAAAATTCCATGCAGCATGAGGGATGACCTGATTATAAGTTTAAAAGATAGGCCCTCAAGGAGGGTGTTGACACTGCAGTATTTAGCTGTGCCTTCCTGTTCAGAGATACAGAAGAACCCCCATGCTTGAAAGGGCTGGAAAAAACCTATATGGGGAATTACAGAGAAGGAGTGTGGAGACCCATAGTGGATTAACACTCTTGTTCATTATGCAACTTCAAAACTGGTAGCTTGACCAGATTACCACTCTTCTCTCAGCCCCATTACTTTTCATTTTTTAACTCACCCCTTTTTTCAATAGAATAATTTTTCATCCCCTATCTCCAGCATTCCAGGTTTTTGAGATGATGGAGGGTGCAGCTATACTGAGTAAAATCCTATCCTGGTTTTTATATTCTGTGGAAATATTATTGAAAAGTTTACTTTCTTGCACTGCTGTAGTTAGGATATATCCATACCAGGTTTACAGCTGAAATTTCAAATTTGTAACATTATGTGTTCTGATGATCTGGAATTAATAAGAGATTTTTTATTATGTATATATGTATGTATTTATTTATCTATTTAGAATAGCACAGGTTTATAGTTGTACAGGAATCTCTCCTTAGTTAATTTGTCTTTCTATATAATAAGTATTTTTACATTAAAATACCCATTCATCTCTCTTGTACCATTTTGGGAAAGGTCAGAGTTGCAGAGCATATAGGGGTTGAGGCAACTGATCTTCATCAGATATCTATCTGCAGTAAATGAGAGGTCATATACACTTTGGAGGGGTGCACAGGTGGCTGGAAACAGTTAGGAAAAGGGACAAAAGACACTATTGAATTTGCCAGAAATTATCTACATTATCATAAAAATGTCGATTCTGTGTCCAGTAGACTGATTTGCAGCAGAAATTAAATTCTTCCATCAGTGAAGTTTCAAAGAAATACACAGCCACTAGAGAAATGACAGATGCTCTCTGTTAACCTCTCTCCCTTCCCACAGGGAGAAAAGAGGTGGAGTAAGGGAGAGATACTTACAGACTGGAAAAGAGAACAAAATCAGCTTTAATGAAACAGTGAAGTTAATGAAATACATAAATATATAGAAAAACAATATCAAACCCCACCTGCTACCCACTATGGTAATTACATCACCATTGTCACCAATGCTGTGAAGCAAACACTGGGGAAGTCCCAGACTGGACTCAGTGGCAGATGGGAAATGGATTAGGAGCTGGATTCTGGAACAGGATTCAGACATGCATGGATTGGGATCAAAGATAGAATGGACAGAGTCCTCCTCAGATACTGGCCATTGAAAAAGAGAGCTTGACTCTTGTGATCCCTCAGCTTTATACCAAATACGATGTAAATGATGTATATGGAATAGAACACTTTGTTGATCAGTTTTTGGTCACCTATTCTGTCCACAGAAACATAGGTGTCTGGAGAACCCCACAGGTGCAACATTTTACTTTCTGCACCCCCAATGTGGCACACAAGATTTAGAAGTGACCTTGGTTCTCACATCAATCCTTGCTAGCAAATCTAAACACTACGATTTTTCACTGCTGGAAACAGACACTGTATGCAAAAATATGCTATTAACTTTGGAAAGTGCAGTTAGTTCAAAGAGACTGGTTGGAAAAATAAAGTCATAGAACAGAATTTGTTCTGTTCTAACTCAAGCCAGGACAACCATAAAAAAAGGCAGTCTGTGCTGAGGAATAAAGTAATCTTCACAGTCTGTAATCCCAATGATAGTCTGTCTTTCAAAATGTATTTTCTATTGTGCCTAATGATGGCTTTAATATTGTACCTAATGTCACTGTCTATTTTTTTTCTAACAAAAAAGAAAACTGAATTAAATAAACACACATATAAAGCTAAGTGCAAAGTAAATTTTCCTATTTTCTGTAATACAGATCAAAGCTTTTGTTAATCTTCAGAGATTTTGCACTATAGAAGGGATTCCAAGTTAGGAGAGCAAATGAAAAGGAATTGGACTGTATTAACCTATCCACAGATGGAAGAACTATCATAGTGACAACTGCCTCTGTTGAGCAACCAACCGTGATTGGAATTAAAAGTTATTAATGTCAGGGCAGACCTATACAGGCAGAGATTCTTAAGAAGGCTTTCAGATTTCCTAAGTGTCCTCTACAGTAAATGGAAGTAGCTACTTCCTTAAGTCTTTTATTATGAATAAATTTGAATTTATTTATATTAATATGAAAACTTCCTGTACACCTCCTCTTAAAATGCACTTTCTTTGACTTATTAGTCATTATAATTTCATTTTAGCACTTCTTAATTGTGACTGTGTGCGCATTATTTCCAGCACTCAATGGAAACGGAAGTTGAAATGGAACATTATTACTCAAATTTCTGACAATATTGGAGATCTATCATTTTATAAGCTGGTAAAGCATAAAGAGAAGGGATACATGCTGAAATTGAGTTGAATTTGACCTTTAATATTTGTGTCCAGTTAGGCTGAAATAATTTCCAGGAAAGGCATGCTTTTAATAATCTATTTTTATACAGTGCAGTTGCATATAACATTGTTAACAAATATTGAACTCGCATAATATTAATAAATATATTCTTTATTATCATTGTATCTGGAAAAAGTCTGTACTAGACTATACCTACTGCTTTCAGGATGGAGAGAAGGAAGACCTTGATCTTCAATAACTGCTAATAACGTAAGAATAAAATCGTTGTAGGAGGACCTAGGAGTGGCATTTGGAAATAAAGCACAGTCGATTTTATGCTTACACACACCTTCAAGCCCTATAAATATCTATATAAATGGTCCATTTGAGAATCTACATGCACAAAAATTTAATTAAGGCCCAGCGCAAATTCACATATATAAAAATAGTCAAAAGCTAGTACAACACAGTTAATATTTTCTAAGTCAAGTCTTAATAAACAGGATATGTTAAGACACTATCATTTTATAAGTGCATTCACAGGAGAAGCAATACTGATACGGACATTTCTGTGGAGGAAGATGGTCTCTTTGGAGAAGATTAGTTGCTAGATTGTCATTTCAAACTTCTCCCAGATACCTTCAATACACAGATAATTGATGTCTTGTTGTGTTTTGTTTTGTTTTGTTTTTCCAGGATTGCTTATCTGGAACAAAACTGCTAGAATTACAGCACAGTATAATATCATCTTAAGTGCAGGCACATAGTTAATTCTGAATATTTCACCTGCAATAGATACAGAGCAGCATATACAGTAAAACCAGACCCAAGAATGATAAAAGAAACAATGATTCCTTTTGTGTTAGAACAGCACAGAACTGCTTCAGCTAGAAGTCCCAGGAGCCCAGGCTTTATGGGAGTAGGCTAGAACTTCTAGGCTAATCTAGAGTACTTCACTTGGTACTGGGAGTTGTACTCTTGGCTACTGCTCTCCTTCCCATCAAAATGAAAATATGAGGATAGAGGGGTGGGAAACAGACCCGGGCCGCAGTCCTTACCTCAGTCTCAGCACACAGATTGAGTCTAGCCAAAGCATGCACCTGAAAAATGAGTTGGGAAGTATTCCTGGGCACTGCAGCATACACATGACATTGAAGATTTTAGCTTCTTCAGTAGTTTAAAATGGAATATTTGTTAAGATCAAAGAAGAGGAGACTAGATGATGTTATTGATAATAGTGCAATGATAAGAGATAAACTAGAAGAAAGAGGGAAGGGAATAGTTAATCTGCAAAGAAAAAGTCAATAAAAATGATGAACTATTATTTAAGAAGAGGGGAATACCACACATGTTTTTCCACCTCCCATATAAAAGAAGATATTCCAGATAAACCATCACAGCCTTGGCGATTTTGGGAAGAAAATGAACAGAGGCCATGAGTAGTCATTTGTTTTTCTGTAACTTTCTAAATTTCAAATGCTTTGAGTTTTCTAAGATACCACAGAAAGATTTTATTTCAGACATCCTTGGAAAATTATAGACATATAAGTATTTTACAAGAATGATGGTATCTTATGTTCTTCAACCTTTTTACCGTGCTTTGAAAACACTGAATAAGGGTTTATATAGATCTATCACCACAAGTAGTGTTATTACAGCTACTTGAATGAAACAAGCCATAGACAAAAGACATTAGTATAATGAACTGAGTTCCAAATACTAAAGCTGTTCATTGCAGAAGTGCTAGATGAGCAGGGCACTAGAATGAAGAAATGATGTAACACAGGTATATAAATAATTTAGCTGACAAAGTATAGGACAGATTATGGATGAGGGACATTGCATCAGTATCAGCCTCCACACCCCAAATTACTTTCATTTATGGTAAAACCTTCTTACAACATTCTGCAAGTATGAAGAGAATGGTATTTAATAAGGGACTTCTAAATTTAATTTAATTTAATAAATGCAATATAGAAAAAAGACTTACTGCAAATATTAAATTTGAAACTGACTTACATCTTATTTAATAAACATTCTGGAATCACAACTTCTCTCCTGAAAATTCCTCTCCTACACATTTAAGTTCAACTCAGAAATCTCTAAATGTTAATAACTTGTCTAACACAGAAATCTCTAAATGTTAATAACTTGTCAAACACCCAAAATAGCCGTTCTAGAGAAAAACTCAGAAGTTTTTTTTTCTCTCATTCTCCAGCTATAATTAGCAGTTCATGGCTCAAGTATAGCCCATGAGCTTGAACAGTATTTCCAGTAAACTCACTGTAAAACTTCTTTGGTTACTTCTGAAAACAAATGGTTTCCTATGGAATAGAGCTCATACTGTAGAATACACTAACTTCTAAAGGTTTTAATTGGTTTTATTTATTGTATATCTTTATATTAAAAATATGTTCACTGTTTCTTTGACAGTAGGCATGTAATTCTTTACCAGCACAGAAGAGATTATTTAAATATCCTGGTTTTTTCACATCCTAAGTGCTGTGTCAAGATTAAGAGTTGGTCTGACACAACATAAGTCTTATATACCTTCATGAAGCTATCTTTACAGACTAAAATACATTCTGACTCTTACATTTTTACCTTACAGTGAGTTCTAGGAATAAACACATTAAAGATTTTGCCTTGTTCTCATGAAACAAAGCCAATAAAATATCAATAAAAAAATTTAAAAAAAATCTGAGATCACCAGATGAAAAGTGCCTAGTAGGGAGTATCTTACAAAAGTTCATAAACCTATTACAATTTATCTATTTATCCAGATGTCAACTATTAACAGGGTGATATTACATAGTTTAAAGATGGATTTGCAGAGAGAAATATGTATTGTGCAAACCTGCAGGGTACCTCAAAACATTTAGCTCTCTTTGTTCTATATTTGCAAAAGAAAACATCTAAAAATGTTTCATCACTGATGACACTTAAGTGATACTAACAGAGAAATAATATTATCTTAAAAGGAGTAAAAAATTGAGACTTTACCCCCTTTTTCACAGACAAATATATGAACTGTATAATATGTTTTGGCCAACTGTTGATACACAAGGTCTCATGTGCTTGACAAGTGGCATATTGTCAAGGTTTATAGAGCTTGAAGGATATGCCAAGGCTAGTCTATAAATAGTATTAAACAGGAACCTGTTTTTCCCCACGTTCCTTTCTGTGAAATGTTGTCTGAATTCTAATAATAAATCTGGAAAGGAACAGCTCTGTTGGCATTTGAAAAAACTCTGATACACTTTAAAGCCTACAGACTGTATATTTTCTCAGATAGGAAGCTATTCTGACTTTTAAACTGAAAATCTATACAGCATAAGAAACTATATCATTCAAGGGACACGAAATAAATCTCATTAGTGTTGCCTTCACCATAATTTAACCAATATGCAAGTCAGTGTCTTTTATCATAGTAAGGCTGATTAAATGAAAACCAAGATGAAATCAAAGCAAAGCATGCACTATTTTATCTGCAAAGTAAGCACAATCGCAAATATTAAAGTATCTGAAATAAGAAATCTTAAAATCCCAGTTATGTCCTTGCACATTATTCACATTCTATTTTATAGCTAATATATTTGATTCTGACACTTTCGTCTTCCACCTATGTCCACTTTGTCAGTAGACATAAAACTGAATACAGTTAGTCAATTACATGTAAAGAGTGTAAGCTGTAACTCTATATTATGTGGTTTTCATCAAAGCAGGTCGAACTTCTGGCAGTTTCAGCCCTAAAATCTCATTTATACCAGAGACTACATGTTGTCTTTATTGTAAAGAAACTGCAATTCTAAGGCAACTCCCAGAATAATGTACAAGAAGTTAAATACATAAAACTGCAGACATAAATCTCACGAACTACAAGTGAAGGAAAAAAAAAAAAAAAAAAAAAAAAGGGGGAGAAAAAAAAAAAAACATGGAGAATTAGAGGCATGGGTACTTTTCCTCATTTCTAACTGTCAGTTTTCAAGTCTGAAAGGTAATGAGTGTGAAAGGAGATGGATGAAATTAAGTTTTTTGTCTGTACTATCTTATAGGTCCAATAAGGACTTTTACCTGTAACATATGTATAGAGTGGTGTCTTTTCTAGGTGAGTTGGTATCTAGGAGAGAAGGGAAAAAGGTGGATAGACTTTGATACAGTTTAACAGGAAAGGAAGGAAGGAAACTTCCAGTAAGTTGATATACTTTCAACTCGACCTTCTAAAACTCTCCTTCAAGGAGTAAGTTTTTACAGCAAACTTGAAGAAGTCAGTGTGATAGTTTGAGTTCATAAATTGTTTTCGAATGTATTTGGGCAACTGCAAAAAGAACAATTGTATCTGTCCAAAAGAAGGAATATATTTATTAAGGTTTGTTTGTTTGTTTGTTTATTTTTTAAATCATTAGCAGGCAAAAATGTGACACAATGAAACAACAATATGGACATAGAAAACAGTGTGTTTGATTAATTTGGCATGTCATTGCTATTGCTATCTGCAACACTTGTTCAACAAAGTATCATTTGTGAAATTAACATAGTTATTTCAGAATGATTCTGCTAACTTTCATCACATTCTTTAGCTTTCACTGACTATAACTTACCTAAAGCAAGGACAAATGATCTTACGAGCTCAAGCTACAGCTAGGAGAATTCAAGATGACATTAGGAAATACTTTTCAGTGGTAAAGATGCTGAAGCACTGAAACAGACTTGCAGGATGGTTGTGGAGCTCTGTGAGATACTTTTGCTTTCCATAAGAAGAACTGATAGAGTTATTTCTTTCCTCCAAAGCTGATGTTTGAGCTGACATTTTTCTGTTTAATGAAGAAATGTCTTCCACTGTGCTTGCTGAAAAAAGTCACTCATTATATGGGAAAAGAAGTCAATACACATGGAAAAGTAGAAAGTATAGAAAGAAAATATTGGGATATTATTAGAAGAAGGAGCAAGAGGGAGGAAACTATATTTAGTGAAAATGTGAATTTCCAGTCAGTGCACAGGTTTATTGGGCCTGAAAGTGTCTTTTTATATGTTACCAGAGGGTAGAATCTACAGAATGGAGTCTCCTTGTTGTCCACAGAGCAGGAGTAGCTCATTTACCCCATTACATACCTCCATTCCAGCATGCCAATGATTCAGTCCTCACCAATTTTTTGCCCCTCTGCAACATCTGTCAAGAAGTTTTGCAGATATGAAGCCTTCAGTTGCCCATTTGGAGATGTTGTCAAGAACAAGAGCATCACACAGTAAATGTTCTCAATTTCAAGTAACATCAACCATACTGCCTCTCACAGAAGTGTTTTCTGCTGACAAGAACACAGTCTCAGTGAGGCACCTTGCCAAAAAAAATGTATTACCTTACTGTTCAGTCTCACATTTTAAATAAGCCTAGTCATGATTTTAAAATATTTTCAGTACTTGTAAATCTCTCTGAAAATGGTGAATGACATGGACTTTTAATAACACAATTATATTACATTAAACCTGATGAAGGTCTTCAACACAAAACAGAACTGTGTGACACTATGAAAGAATATGACCTGAAGCAGCAGGAAAGAGGAGCTATTTAGCCACTGTCAGAATTAATAGTGGTCTATTCTGTTAGTTCAGCGTTCTTTAGATCATGGCCCAGAAGAATATTTAATTATGATACTGGTTCAAGAAAATATTTCAATATATTAACTTTAAGCCCATTGACTTGAAATTATATAAGTAGTAAAGTGCATCTTCTGAATAAGGCTTTTGAGTGACGTTTTCAGAAGGCTTCACTATACTTATATACTCTGACCAAATAAAATGTTTCATTCCAATCAGACTGTTCTACTTAAAGTGAAGCATTAGGTTTTTTTTGTGGCATACAGACAATGCAATATTACATTAAAAATAAACATGGGAAGGAAAACCTAAAACTCACTGGAGGATATTGTAGTCAAAAGAGAAACCCATAGACTATGTCCTGGGTTCAGCTAGGATAGAGTTAATTTTCACCAGAACCTGGGAGGGGGCACAGCCAGGGCAGAAAACCAAACCAGTCAATGGTGTATTCAATACCATATGTCTGTCATGTCCTTTGGTCCAGCACTTGCTAAATGACAGATTTATTGGTAGAATAGAACTGGAGCTAACAAATTTGAAAAACAGACAAGCATAGAAGGACAGAAAAAAAAAAAAAAAAAAGAAAAGAAGAAAGGATACTAGCACATTAAAAGATGTGAATAAGCTTGCTTTCTTGAAAGGGTCTATAGTTAAGAGTAAAGTATGTAAGATATTTTCAAAAAACTTTACAGAAGAAGATAAAGTAAAAAGATTGTATATTTTGGGATTTGTAGTCAAAATGGGAGTTAGTTACCAGTATAAAACCTACTAAAGGTTTTCACATTATAGATTGCTTTATCACTTTTTTTTTTTTTCCTTTTTTTTATCCCAAATTCTCAGACCTTTCATTTCTATTTGATTTAGATCTTACCACCGAGCCTCCTCCTTGGTGGAGTGGGTCTGAAGTATAAAATGTTGACACTCATCATAAATTCATCAACCTCAGCAAAAGAATGTGCATGAACAAGGAGATGGAACAGATGTCTTCATGTCATGGTTTCCTCAGTACGTACTTCATCTTCCTCAACTCTCAGCAGAGACTCTCCATAGCTGAGAGCTCAGTGCTGCACCCCACAGGGCTCCCTCCAGCCAGGCTAGCAGGATCCCAGGGCTCTCCTAGCCTTGCCTTGGGTGTGGCAATGGCTCCTTCCAACAACAGACCACAATGCTGTGAAATGGCTTCTACAACAACGGGCAGCAAATGCAAACAGCAAGAACAGCAAAGGAATATTTTATAAATCTTATGTAAAAGAGAATTTTGGAATCTTTGGTGATCAACTTTTTGCCAATAGTTTGTTTTGAGATTTACAATGAAATATCTTATGATGCCATAGAGATGGACACTAATATAACACAAAAATAATATCAGTAGAAATGCATTTAAATGTGGTGACATTACAGTATTTATAATAGCAAAAGTAGTGACTGAGTTTTCAATGTGAAGATGATGCTATACTTTTATGACAGTGGAAGACATTCATAGGTAGGAGCAGTAAGTATGTCACAGATAAGGGTCCGCATTATAAGAAAAATCAGAAGAAAAGTCAGGAATATCAGTTTCCCATTAAATCATTTGAAATCATATGGGACACAACTTCAGCAGTACTGGCCAACTCATCTGAGTGTTAAAACACTGACTTAGGTCATATTTTCAGTCCACATTTTCCTGAGTCATTGCATCCTCAATTTTTAATCTTTCTCTTTGATCTGGGATTCAGACTAGGGTTTTCTTGGAGAGGAAGGGTCCTCTCCCTTTGCCAACTTAGTATGTGATACACAGGCAGGGTGAGGGAAGTAACAGGATGATTTTAGAGAAATGTATAAGTTTTGAGCAGTGTGAAGATGTGAGGAATTTCCTCCAACTTTCTTTCTGTAAATCAAATATTTACATGGCAATTTGTTTCCTATACATACAAATGTAAGCTTGCATCAGAGGAGGAATTAAACAAGAGAAATTCAACAGGCAAGTGTTCTTCAGCTTTGAAAGAATGTGGGTCAGAGAATGTGATAGAGCTACCTAAAGGTCATGTAAACAAATATGACATGGTTGCTTTCTATTTCTCATAACACAAGAAGTAGTATGTACCAATAAGGCTTAAATTAAACAGAAAAAGAGCTGAGTAAATGCACAATTAAATCATGGAGCTTGCTATCATAAAATATTTTGGGTAGCTCTAGTGGGTGCAGCCTCCCTGACAGACCAAAGAGACAAAGCAAACAGGGTGTGCTGCAGCAGCTTGATGCCTCAGCCATTAAGCTGCACCTCACAGAGATTGACAAGTGCCTCGGGGTCTGGACCCTCAGTAAACAGGTTTGAGGTCTGGGCTTGTCTGTGTTTTGATTGGGCTGGTCACCTCAATCAGTCAGAATGACCACAGCACACACTAGATTGGGGTATAAATAGGGTCCTGCCTAAGAACCAGAGGAGTTGGTTCTTGGCAGAACAGTGGGCCTGGTAGTTGGACTGTCCCCTTGGACATGCCATCCAAGGACACTGCCATGGGTTGAATGAGTCTCCATGGATTGAGTGAGCCTCACCCCCACTTTGGGTGCGTGGTATCTTGGGCACACTGGTGTGGGAGATTTCCTCTTGATGAGTGAGCATGTGCCCATTTGGGTTCATCTTTCTTTAAGGTTTAGGAATTAGTTGTGTGGTAATTAATTCCCAGCAGACATCCAAACTTGTATTTGGTCAGGAGCGATCAGCAACTTTGGTTGAAATAAACACCCATTTTGGATAGCAGCTGCTGTTTGTTTCCTGTGTGCTTCCATGACAGTAGCAGAAGTACAGACTGGATTAAAATGGTTTAGACAAATTAATGCATGGAAGACAGATGCTTCAAAGAACTCAAAATACAATGATGCATGTACAACTTCTAGCCTGCAAGACCTCTAGGATCTGGTAATTGCCTGACACCTCCATAGCATGCTTTGTGAAGTGTTTGAATTCAACCCTGCCTTTGTCTTATACGCTCCTTCTTAAATTTCACTGAAAATAATATCATCTGCATCCTTATGCCTTGCTATACTTTTTGATAACAAAGAATGAGAAGGCATTACCTGCTTTATTTTGCAGTTAAGTTTTGGACACTATGCTGTACAGGAACATTTACTTATGTCTTTAATTTCCATTCCACTACCTTGTAGTTGGAAGGATTTTAAGAGCAACAAAACATTGCCCCATGATGGACCAAAGCCATCAGAGATTATGAATGTGGTCTCAATTATACTTTCCTATTGTTATTTTTCAGAAAGTAAAAATATTTCACCTAGAAAAATGAATAAACTTAAAGATAGTCTGAAGAAATATTCATAATATTTGAACAATAATAGGTGACAAGTCCAATCTACCAAGATAAATCATGACTTTGGTAGATATTTACTACAAAGTCTGAGTACACTTATGAAAATAAAAGTTAAAAACCAATAAAGTAGAGAGAGAGAGTACAGCATTGCTGTGTGTGTAACAGCAGCAAGATTCTAGGAAAAAAAAAAGTGTTTGTTGAATATCTCCTGTAAACCTTCATTCTTTCTGCTATGTATCCATCTTTGAGTCATGGATGTTGAAAGAGAAGAAAGGAAAGAAAGGAAAGAAAGGAAAGAAAGAAAGGAAAGAAAGGAAGAAAGGAGGAAAGGAAGAAGGAAAGAAAGGAAGAAAGGAAGAAGGAAAGAAAGGAAGAAAGGAAGAAGGAAAGGAAGAAGGAAAGGAAGAAGGAAAGAAAGAAAGAAAGAAAGAAAGAAAGAAAGAAAGAAAGAAAGAA
>JANVCC010009977.1:544570-562538 GCA_025345505.1 Todiramphus chloris collaris | reverse complement strand
GAAAGAAAGAAAGAAAGAAAGAAAGAAAGAAAGAAAGAAAGAAAGAAAGAAGCCACTCAGACAATTCTTAACAGTTAAAATAAATAGAATGACAGCTTTCCCACATCAACATCTGAACACAGTATTACAACATCTGAACAGTATTATTTATATCTCAGATCCACCCACCCAAATTATGCACTTAGCAAAGCAAGTGATGTGACCTTCAAGGAAAGTACCTTTCATTTCTAATTCTAGAGCATAAATTGAAAAAATAAAGGCATGAAGGACATGAAATAGCAGAATTGTCAAAGATAATGCCACATCTACAGCAATATTAAGGTATGATTGAATTGCTATCTTGGATGTATAAGAATACCAGTTTTAATACCTAAGTACTTGTTTGATCATTTAGCCCTGATGAATGTATAAATACAACATCCTCAAAGGATGTTCTTCCACACTTTCTTATACAGGTCAAACTTTCAGCTACAGAAATGTCATAACATTTCGTGTATAAGAAAGGTGGCTTTTTAGTCATGACAATGACTATGTGTTTCTCTCAAACTTAAACACATGGAAAATTATGGTATCATAAATATAGTAGTCCAACACACATAGCACACAATCAAGTTAACACAGTTGCCCAGGTGCCAATTATTGGCATGACTACACTTTCTAGCTGAGACAGTCTAGGATCTTGCTGCAAACAAAAGAGATATGTAGGATTCCTTCCTCTTTCCTAATGCATGTCTTCCTCAGTACTTGCTACATGTTACTGCTTCCTAATAAGCCTTTGGCTTTATTTGAGTCTTTTCTCAGATTATTAAATTCAATACCCACCACATCCCCTTAGTAAACTCTGTTCATATTATCTACTTTGTTTTTCTTCAGGTTCATCAGCTGAACTGTTTGAAAGCAAGATGTATCTGCTGCCAAGGCCAGTATAAAAAGAAGCTGGAGTATGAAGCCAGGATGTCCCTCCATAAGGCTAGAGCAGGCTCTTCTCATTTCAGTAATGATGAAACATTGAACTGGGTAAAACCATAGAGGTGTAACCTTACAGTCTTTTAGTCAGAAAAATCATACTATCATCTTCATAGTACAGAGCAAGAAGTCAATGCATGGTAAGTAATTCCTTGTCACGGTTTAGGGTCAGGGCAGCCCCTTAGACCTATAACAGACGCTCTCTATTAACCCCTCTCCCTCCCCAGAGGGGAAAGAGAAAGGGAACAAGGGAGAGAGACTTAGCGATTAGAAAAGGAAACTAGAACAGCTTTAATGAAAATGAAATTAATAATTATAAAAAATGGAATATATACAAATATATACAAAACCAGTATCGAACCCAACCCCCTGATGGTAATTACATCACCGTCACCACTGATGCTGTGGAGCAGGAACCAGGGAAGTCCCAGACTGGGCCCTGCAGCAGATGGGAGCTCTGTTCAGGAGCTGGATTCTGGTACCAGGTTCAGGAACACGCAGATCGGATCGAAGGCAGAAATGGACAGAGTCCTCCTTGGGTGCTCCGAGGAAGGAACAGAAAGAGGACCCGAGCCAAGCCAAGCAAAAGCTGGCAAAGCAGTCCAAGAGGGGAGAGAAGAGCCCAGAGACCCTTCAGGTCCCTCAGCTCTAGACCAAATATGGCGTATCTGGGGTGGAATACCTTGTTGGTCAGTATAGAGTCACCCGTCCTGTCCGCTCCTCCCTGAAGGTTCAACCTTTCACTTTCTGCACCCCCCTCAATGTGGCACACAAGACCCAGCAATGGCCTTGGTCTGCACATCAATCCTTGGTAGTAACTCTAAACATGAGGTGTTATCACTGCTAGAAGCAGACACTGTGTGAAAACAGGCTGCTAACTTCAGAAAGTGCAGTTACTTAGAAGAACCAAGATGAAAAGTAAAATTACTGAACAGAATTGGTTCTGTTTTCACTCAAACCAGGACAATAATGACATGAGAAAAATATTTTGCAGTGAAGGAGAGAGCATAAACTTTCAGTTTTTACTTTAATTAGAAAATTATCTTTGGTTATTATCAACATTTTGCTATTTTGGATATGAATGTAGTTCTTGATGTAGCTGTTTGATGCTCTGTATGGAAATAAACACTACTTCAAAACAGATTCCCCCTACATGTGCAAGTGAACAGTCATGATTACTAAAGGATACTGATTACTTAATTGTAATAATAAGGTCTAGCCTATTTGGATGCATGAGATTTCTCCATCAGTTTCTACAAAGTTCATTATATCACTTTTAATTTTCGCTCTTCATGTAAAGAAAGGATTAGCATACTTACTCTTAGGGGACTAAATAGCATCCTTGATCTAATATGTCGATTTCCATTTTTTTCCAAGATTGAGTGTCTTTGAATTTAATGCTTGATATGCAGATATGCAAATGAATACAGGGTATTAAAAATTTATTGCACAACTCCACATTACAATGTAGTAAAACTATCAAGATAAAGTAAAATAGCAGTTACATAAGGCAAATAAGAAAATTCCAAACCTGTACCTTACTGGAAAAGTTGGTGACTTAAGCAGTTATTCCCTCTCTGGCTTCAACCCTTGGTCTTCTTCTTGGCATTAAAATACATTGTATTCCCATCAATTTTTTTTTTTTTTTTTTTTTTTTTTTTTTTGATCCTTTTTTATTTTTTTTTTTTTCCCCCGCATTCATATAGAATCACAGAATGTTAGGGGTTGAAAGGGACCTCAAAAGATCGTCAAGTCCAACCCCTCTGCCAGAGCAGGATCACCTAGATCAGGTCAGACAGGAATTTGTCCAGGTGGGTTTTGAATGTCTCCAGAGAAGGAGACTCCACAACTTCTCTGGCCAGCCTGTTCCAGTGTTCTGTCACCTTCATCATGAAAAAGCTTTTCCTTATGTTTACCTGAAACTTTCTACACTCTAGCTTGTATCCATTACCACTTGTCCTATCACTGAATATCACTGAGAAGAGCCTGGCTCCATCCTCCCAAAACTTGCCCTTTACATATTTATAGACATTAATAAGGTCACACCTCAGTCTCCTTTTCTCTAGGTTAAAAAGGCCCATCTCTCTCAGCCTCTCCTCATAAGGGAGATGCTCCACTTAATCATCTTAGTGTCTCTGCACTGGACTCTCTCCAGTAGCTTCCTGTCTTTCTTGAACTAGGGTGCCCAGAACTGGACACAGTATTCCAGGTGGGGCCTCATCAACACAGAGTAGAGGGGGAAGAGGAGCTCCCTCAACCTGCTGGCCACACTCTTCTTAATGCATCCCAGGATGTCATTGGCCTCCTTGGCTGCAAGGGCACATTGTTGGCTCATGGCCATCCTCTGGTCCACCATGGATCCTAGATATTTACCCCAGAGCTGCTCACCAACAGATCAGCCCCCAACCTGTGGTGACACATGGGGTTGTTCTTCCCCAGATGCAGTACTTTACACTTGCCCTTGTTGAACTTCATTAAATTTCTCTCTGTCTAGCTTTCCAGCCTGTTCAGGTCATACTGGATGGCAGCACAGCCTTCCAATGTATCAGCCACTCCACCCAGTTTTGTATCATCAGCAAACTTGCTGCAGGTACACTCTTATGCCTTTGTCCAGGTCACTGATGGATATATTGGACAGCACTGGACCCAGGACTGACTTCTGGGGAACACCACTACCCACAGGCCTCCAACTAGACTCTGCTCCACTTACCACAACTCTCTGGGATATGTCCTTCAGCCAGTTTCCAATCCATCTCACCACACAACCATCCAGGCTGCACTTCTTAAGCTTGGCTGTGAGGATATCATGGGAGACAGTATCGAAAGCTTTGCTGAAGTTGAGATATACCACATCCACTGCCCTCCCCTCATCTATCCATCTAGTTGTGCCATCAGAAAGGGGTATCAGATTAGTCGAGCATGACTTCCCTTTGTTGAATCCATGTTGACTACCCACGATAAGCCTCCTTTCCTTAATATGCTTTGAGATGGTGACAAGAACAAGCTGTTCCATCACCTTTCCAGGAATGGAAGTGAGGCTGACTGGCCTATAATTGCCTGGGTCCTTCTTCTTGCCATTTTTGAAGATTGGGATAACATTGTTCTTCCTTGAGTCCTCAGGCATCTCTCCTCTCCAGGACCTCTCAAAGATTATGGAGAATGGACTACCAATGACCTCTGCCATTTCCTTCAGCACTTGTGGATGCATCCCATCAGGGCTCACAGACTTGTGGATGTTCAGTTTGCTTAACTGCTCTCTAATCCAATCCTCCTCAAATGAGACAAAATCTTCCTTCCTCCAGACTTCCTCTGTGGTCCTACAGGACTGGAATCCCTGGGATCTGGTCTTAGCAGTAAAGACCAAAGGCAGCATTCAGTAACTCTGCCTTCTCTCTGTCCTTGGTCACCAGGGCACCCATTTCATTCAGCAGTGGGCCCACATTTTCTCTAGTCTTCCTTTTACCTCCAACATACTTAAAACAGCCTTTCTTATTGTCCTTGACCTCCATCACCAGGTTTAGTTCTAAGGAGGCCTTAGCTTTCCTTGTTGCATCCCTGAATCCTCTGACAACCACTTTGTACTCTCCACACGTGGTCAGCCCCTCCTTCCATGTTCTATATACTTCCTTCTTCCACTTTAGTTTGTTCATTAGCTCCCTGACCAAACATGCACGTCTCCTAGCTCTCTTACTTGATTTCTTACTCTTTGGGATGCTGTGATCTTGAGCCTGGAGGAAAAGGCATTTGAATATTAGCCATCTCGCTTGGCCCCCCTTACCATCTAGGGCCTTCACAGAGACATATGAGAGTGAACTCAGTTAACCACTCTTCTAAGTTGTATAACAAGAAAACGTCAGATGAGCTTGCCAAAAAACTAAACTCATAGATATTTTTAGGTACACTTCAAGATGCAGTGCACAAAGAATCAAAATCATTAGAATAACTTTTAGCTCAGATTTCAGCAGTCTCTTAGGAATACCTTTAGCATTTATATGTTTTTTCTAAAGCAGTCTTGATAGTGACACATGGCTTTTAATGTACTCGCCAAAGTAGTTCATTATATTACTAATGTTACTATGTATTCCAATAACACTGACAAGTCCTCAAGGATAGGAACCATTCAAGAGCTTAAAGTTTAAAATAGATCAGAACAGGGAGAAGGAACAAAAAAACCCAAAATGAAGTAAATTGTCTATGGTAATTCAGAAAGTCAGTAGCAGGAATATGGGATTTAGATTTGGAAGTCCTCATTCTCAAACCAATATATATTTTCCTCTGGGGTTTTCATTGACACTACTATGTCTAACTTTTGTCCAGGG
This sequence comes from Todiramphus chloris collaris, assembly GCA_025345505.1. Taxonomy (NCBI): domain Eukaryota; kingdom Metazoa; phylum Chordata; class Aves; order Coraciiformes; family Alcedinidae; genus Todiramphus; species Todiramphus chloris. The sequence continues at coordinate 557,253 of JANVCC010009977.1, read as the reverse complement.
AAGATCTCCTTTCCCCAGGTAGCTCCACAGCATATGACAAGGAACAGGATACACTTGAAGGGCATTATAGGTGCTAGGGGAATGGATTTTAATGACTTGGCACTGTTCCACCTTGGATACAGACCCAAGCGGAATTTGAATAGTCACTTGCAGACTTTCTTCCATCTAAATGAAATATTCCACAAAGACCAATTCTCTGTCAAATTGCCTTCTCCATACAGATACTAGGAGATCTAAGGAGATACCTTAGACCTAAAAGTCAACTACATATTGACAGGGACTTGCAACTGTATATGCTGTTCACCGTATGCAGCTGTATAATCATTCTGCAAGCAGGTCTATATACATGCTCCTGTATATGCATCTGTTATTTTCTTCTTGGAACAAAAAAAGGATTGAAATTATTGATATAAGTAGAAAAAAAAAAAAAAAAACTAACCTACAAAAAATCCAGCAGAACTAATCTCCCCTTCCCCAGCTGCTAACAGAGGCAAACTCTTGCTGAAGCAGTCATCCTTCCTGAGGTGACAAGGCACAAGGAGATTTGAGACTTCAGCAGTCTTTTCTTATTTTTTCTTCTTTTTTTGCTACTGAATTAGTATGGTGAGAAAGAAAAATTCCTCATGCATCAGGATTTTTAATTTTTTTTTAATGATGGCAGTCATATTCAGAAACAGAATAGGGTGTATCTGTTGATATATGCAAAGCTCACTCCATCTCACAATTAATGCGAATGCTCTTCTAGATTTCTATTAAACTCCTTCAGTATTTAATCATGTTTTGATATCAAGATAGGTGCTTTAGTTCTCTTTAAAAAGGGCAATTTACCAGTAAGTCTGCAAAACCAACCAAACAAAATTTTGTCCAAGCCAGCAAATATAGAACCTTTTGTTACAGCACTAAAGCAGGTAAACCAACAAAACAGAATTGCTCTTACACATCCAGGGAACCAAAAAAAAAAAAGAAATGAGAGCAAGGAAGGGGAGGAAGAAAAGAAAAGAGGCAATTAAGCTAATGCAAGTTGGGTATCACAAGGTTATAGATATTTCAAGAGCTGAACAATTTACCGTCTGGAAAGGGAGAAAAGATCTTGCATAAAATGTCCCCCAGTTCAGATTTATTATGCTTTTACTTGCGTTATATGTGATACAATTAGCAGGAGGTGCCAATAAGGCATTCTCTCAAGGACGTGGTCATTCCATACCATCTGTTATTAATTGCATTGTCCTTTCCACAGCTAGCTAGAGGGGAAAAAGTTCTCTGAATACCACCTGCAAATTGTGACTGTATGATGAGTAGAATTTAAAAATACATAACCAGAGTATGAGGGTGGATGAAGAGTACCAGAGCAAAGCTGCTTCTCAAAAATTCAAGAAAAAAATGCACAAATGTAGGGCCCCAATATAATGTAGATTCAAGTTGTATTGATTTTTAAAAAAAATTGAACTACAGTCATTCCTTCTCTGTAAAAATATACTGCAGAAATGTAAAAGGAACAATTAAAGCTGACCACTGGAAATACAGCTACAGTGTATATGGTTTGTTGAAGATATGGATATTTTAATGGATTTTCCTTTACATGTCCCCTGTGCTGCTCATAAAAACATGAATCAAGGATAATAAAGACTGACTGCTCCTTTTTTTTTTTTTTTTTTTTGGAGAGTGGAGGGAAGAAAAGGAAGGAGAAATGTAAATGAGGTTCTAACCCAACAAAAGCATTTTATTAGTCTGTTGGTACAAATACATTGTGGAATTGTGTCAACGGTATGTATTTTGTACCATTTTGGTTACTTGAGTCTACATAGTACAGAGTGCTTAGCTATCTTTAAAAGAATAGAGACTAAGCCCTCTGTTGAAAAAAAAAAAAAACAAAACAACAAAAAATCCCTTTCCTTATGTTCTGGTCTAACCCTAGACAGCAATTAAGCCCCAAAGAGATGCTTGCTCACTGCCCTCCAGTGACACGGGGGAGAGAACTGAAGTGGTAAAAATAAGAAAACTTGTGATTTGAGATACAGGTAGTTTAATTGGTAAAGCAAAAGCTGAATGCACCAGCAGAACAAAACAAGGAATTAATTCACCACTTCTCATCAGGAGGAAGGTGTTCAGCCATCTCTAGGAGAGCAGGACTCCATCATGCCTAACAGTTACTGTGAAGAAGGCAAGGAATACAAATGTCACGACTCTAACTTCTGTTGCTGAGAATGATGTCAGATGGTATGGAATATCCTTTTGGTCAGTTGGAGTCAACTGTCCCAGCTGTGTTCCTTCTCACCTTCTTGTAAACCCCCAGCCTACTCATTAGTGAGTTGGTGTGAGAAGCAGAAAAATTTTGACTCTGTCTAAATGCTTCCCAGAAGTAACAAAACCATCTTTGTGGTATCAACACTGCTTTCAGCAGAAAATATAGCCCCATACAAGCTACTATAGAAAAAATTATCTCAGACAAAACTGTATCATGTAAAGAGACCTGTTAAACAGATTCTATTAGGAAGTTTTCATTGTTATGTTGGGCTAGGTTACTGTCTACACTCATGTACTAAGAGAGGGAAAGCAACACAATGCTACCTTTCCTTAGCTATTTGAATCAGATAACAGAAAATCTAACCGCATCATGCTGATGTCAATAAAGCAGGACACAAGAGTCTTGAATATAGTAGACAGATAAGCAGTAATGCCATGTAAATATATATTCTAACAAACAGAGAAGGAGTGCATTACTGAAGCTGTGGAAATCAGGGAAACAGGAAGGACAAGGTAAAATTTCAGTCACAGTAGGCTGTGTGGCACATTCCCCAGGAAACAAAAATACAACCTCCACACAAAGCTTGTGGACTCTTCAGTTTCAATACAGTAATGTAATCATAAAATATGTGATACCAAGAATGAAAAATTTTCAGATAGAATCAAGAAGATGTGGATTACACAGTAAAAAAATTCAGGATTCTGATTCTTTTCTTAAAAGTGCTGAATCTTTTTAATAGTCACAGGTTTCAGTGTATATTGAGGAAGGCTGTCATCATAATTATAAGCACAAAACAAATCAGCACAGGTAAGGCCAAACAGAATGACTTCACATAGGAGCAAAAGAGCAAGGTGAGACCTTGTCTAAGTTTATGTATTCTTATTTGCTTTTAAACATCAAATATCAAACAAGCAGGTATACAGTAGGAGTTTGAATTGCACTGCGGATGAAAAGAAGTGAGATGTGAGGGGGAATTTGAGGGAAGAGTCACCTCCCTCAATCTGCTGGCCACACTTCTCTTGATGCAACCCAGGACACAGTTGTCCCTCTGGGCTGCAAAAGCACACTGATGGCTCATGCTGAGTTTCTCATCCACCAGTACTCCCAAGTCCTATTCTTCCCCGCTACTCCCAAGCTAGTCACTGCCCAGCCTATATTGGTGCATGGGATTGCTCCAACCCAGATGGAGGACCTTGCATTTGGCCTTGTTGAGCTTCATGAGGTTGGCATGGGCCCACCTCTCCAGCCTGTCAAGGTCCCTCCAGATAGCATCCCTTCCCTCCAGCATGTCAGCCAACCCCACACATCTTGGTGTCACCGGCAAACTTGCTGAGAATGCACTCAATGTCACTGTCCATGTTTCTGACAAAGATGTTAAACAAGACTGGTCCCCGTACTGATCCTTGAGGGACTCCACTTGTCACTGGTCTCCACTTGGATACCAACACCTTGACGACCACTCTTTGAGAGCGGCCGTCAAGCCAGTTCTTTACCCACTGAATTGTCCATCCATCACACCCATATTTTACCAGCTTGGAGACCAGAATGTCACACGGGACAGTGTCAGAGGCTTTGCTCAGGTCCAGGTAGATGATGTCAGTTGCTCTTCCTCCATGTATTGATGCTGTGACCTTCTCATAGAACGCCACCAGGTTAGTCAGGCATGATTTTCCCTTGGTGAAACCATGTTGGTTGGAGCCAATCATTTCATCGTTATTCATCTGCCTCAGTAGTGGCTCCAGGAGGATCCGCTCCATGATCTTACCATGCAGAAGTGAGACTGACTGCCCTATAGTTCCCAGGTTTATCCAGCTTTACCTTTTTGAATATGGGGTCATATTTCCCCTTTTCCAGTCAGTGGGAACTTCACCGGACTGCCATGACTTTTGGAATATAATAGATAGTGGTTTAGCAACCTCATCTGACAATTCTCTCAGCACCCGTGGGTGTATCCCGTCAGGTCCCATGGACTTGTGCACTTTCAGTTTCTTCACATGGTCAGGAACCTGATCTTCATTTGGCATGGTCAGTTCTTTCATCCAACACCTGCCATCATCTTCTGTGACTCTGAGGGTGTGGCTGGAGCCCTTGCCAATGAAGACTGAGGAAAAGAAGTCATTGAGGACCTCAGCCTTCTCAGCATCACTTGCCACCAGTTCTCAAGTTTCTTTTCTGAGGAGGCCCACACCTTCCCTAGTCTTTTTCTTTCCATTCATATACCTATAGAAATTTTTGCCATTACCCTTACTCTCCCTGGCTAGATTTAATTCTAACTGAGCTTTAGCTCTTCTAACCAAGTCTCCTGCTACTTGGGCAGCTTCCTTGTACGCCCCCCATTCTAGCTGTCCTTCTTTCCACTCATTGTAAAGTTTCTTTTTGTGTGACAGCATGTTCAGGAGTTCCTTGTTAGTCCAGGCAGGTCTCCTAGCAGTCTTTCCTGCCTTTCTCTTTGCTGGTATAGTTTGTTCTTGGGCACTGAGAAGGTGATCCTTGAATATTGACCAGCTGTCCTGGGACCCCCCTACCTTCTAGAACTTTGTCCCATGGCACTTTGGCCAGAAGATCCCTGAAATTATCGGTCTGCATGCCTGAAGTCCAGGGTCGTAAGCTTAGAGTACATCTTCCTAGCTGCCTTGAGGATCTTAAATTCTATTGCTTCATGATCACTGTAGCCAAGATTGTCCCCAAGTTTTACATCAGTCACCAGCCCTTCCCTGTTGGTCAAAACAAGGTCCAGTATAGCCCCTTTCCTTGTGGTTCCTCTACCATTTGGAGGAGGAAGTTGTCATTTACACATTCCAGTAACATCCTGGATTTCTGGTGCCTTACTGTGTTCTCTCTGCAGCAGATGTCAGGGTAGTTAAAATCCCCTACAAGGACCAAGGCCTGTGAACACAAAGCCATTTCTATCTGCCTATGGAGGGCCTCATCCACTTGGCTCTGCTGGTCAGATGGCCTGTAGCAGGCCCCGATTGTAACAACCTTCTGCTGTGTTCCCTTATATCTTAATCCATACACTCTCAACTGGCTCATCATTCTTCCCATATGTAACTCCATGGATTCTAGCTGGTCACTAATGTAAAGGGCAACACCTCCTCCGCTCCTGTGCTGCCTGTCCTTCCAGAACAGCTTATAACTGTCTATTCATGCATTTCAGTCATGGGAATCATCCCACCAAGTTTCAGTAATAGCCACTGTGTCATGGTTTTCCAGCATCACAGTGGCCCTTAATTCACCCTGTTTATTGCCCAAGCTGCGTGCATTTGTGTAGAGGCCCTTCAGCTGGGCTGGCTGGATCACCCTCTTGTGCCAATCCCCTTTGACTCCTATGGGGTGTCCCAGGGCATCGTCACTGGCTTTCCTCAGGGTAACAAGTTGAGACCCCTTACTAGGATTCCGTCCCTCAGCCCCTGGTGTGCTGCCCCACTGTTTGTCACAAGCAAATGTAAATGTAAGATTACTGACCCCTTCCCCCTTCATATCTAGTTTTAAGCCCTATCAATGAGCCCTGCCAACTCCTGCCCCAGAATCCTTTTCCCCTTCTGGGACAAGTGCATTCCCTTAGGTGCTTCCAGCTCCAGTGCTTCATATACTGAGCCATGATCATAAAAAACAAAGTCCTGTCGACAACACCAGGCCCAGAGCCATGAATTGATCTGTTGGCTCTTCCTATATATTCCCTCATCCATAGCCAATGTCAGAGGGATGGAGGCGAACACAACTTGAGGTCCTGATCCCTTTACCAGATGTCCCAAAGCATAACAAATTGGGAGTGAAATTTCGTATAATCTTTGTATTTTCCATTAAAAAAAAGTAGTATTTCTAATTCTTTTAAAACACTTAAAAAAAAAAAACAAACAACAACAACAACAAAAGAAAACATTACCCTCCTTCACATTAAGCAGAAGTGGCTTTCAGTCCCTCTCAGGGGTACAAACTTTTCCACTTTAGAGCTGTTCCCAGCCTAAGTGTCTTTCTCCACATTCAGCAGAAAGATTTTTATACATAAGTGGATTCCCATTTTCATTACTTATTTAACCCACCAGGCATGGCTATCTGCCCTTTGCATCCTTATAAATGCCATCCTAAATTAGTTTTCTGATATTGTTAAAGAAAGAATGCTCTGTACTAGAGGTGTACACCAACTTCTTTGTAGCTGGCTGAAACTTGTTTAGGTTACTATTAAGACTGAGTTATAAGCTTCTGCTGCTTAAGTAACTATGTTCAACACTAATAATCCATAGAAGTCTGCACTGTTCAAACATGTGGTGCACACCTGAAGAATATACAAATGTAAAACTGAATACGTAGCTCTGATTATAAAGATTATTAGTTACCTCATGACCCTGGTACTGTTAAGAAGCTCATTTGAAACTGAAGCCATGGTCTCATCATCCCATGCAGAAACCAAAGGAGAGGCAGAACATTTGCCCCAGGTGTTGTGAGTGATTTTTCAGCAGATCTATCAAAATCTATCTCCTTTCCCCTCATGCATTTTGACAGCCATGTCAAAAAGACTACTGGACTGATAGAAGACAAAGAGCAGCGCAAGTTGTGCTAAGCACTTGCAGTGGGCAGTTGTAAACCGAGTCATATTTTCTTTCTTTTGAAAACCTTAAATTTTGGTTTGTGTTTCAAATCAGAGAATCATAGAATTAATCAGAGGATCAGAGAGTGGCTTGGGTTTTAAAGGGCCTTCAAAGATGTACATGACACTGCACCTGCTGGCAACAGGCAAGATGCACCTTTCTCAAGGGAGGAAAAGGACCTTCGCACAGAGTTTACAGGATTCATAGAAAGAAAACTTGAAACTAGATTTCAGGGAGAATAAGGACAAAACCAGGCTCACTAGAGATAAGCCTGGGGGTGGCATGTAAATGTTTGAGGCATGGTATGCTAGACAGGTCTTTCAGTCTTCTCCACAATGTGCTGAGTACACTGGAGCTCATTTGGCAAGTCTTTATACTAATGTCCACAGCATAAGGAATAAACAAGAGAACTACAAGTTTTCATCCAGTCCCAGATCTGTGACATCATTGGCATAAATGAAAGCTGGTGGGATGAGTCCTGTGACTGGTGCACCGTGATGGCTAGCTATAAGCTCTTCAGGAAAGAAATGCAGGGTAGTTGAGGGGAAAGGGAGAGCCTGTATGTAAGAGAGGTCAGATTATATGTGCTTACTGTTGGCAGTGACATAGTTGTGAGTCTCCAGGTAAGGATGAGGAGGTAAACAAATAAAGTGGATGATGTTGTGAGAGCGTATTATCCACCACTCAGCCAGGAGAACACCACTCATGAAGCATTCTACAAGGAATTAAGGGTTATCTCTAAATCATCTTCCTTTGTCCTTATCAGTGATTTTAAATTCCCAGACCTTAACTATGAATATCATAGGGTGGACACAAACAGGTCCAGGAAATATCTGAAACACACTGAAGACAACTTCCTGGTGCAGATACTAAGGGAGGTGACTAAGAAAGATGCCCTCCTAGATTTGTTGTTTGTAAACAGAGAGCCATTCATGGGACAAATGGTAACTGGTGTCTGTCCTGATCACAGTGATCAGGAAGTAAATGAGTTTCAAGTGATTGGCAACAGAAGAAAGAAAACACCAGTGAAACTTCAACCCTGGATGTGGGGAGAGCAGGCTTTGTATTGCTGAAGGAGATAGTCAGGTCCCCTGGGAATCTGCTTCTGAAGGCACTGGGATCCAGGAATGCCAGTCATTTTTTAATGGCTACCTCTTAAGAGCACAGGAGTAGACAGTTCCAAATGTCAGAAGGCCAGCTTGGCTGAGCAGGGACCGCCTTCTAGAACTTAGGTGGAGAAAGAAAGTGTATGGACATCAGAAGCAAGGACAGGTGACATGGAAGGACTAAACTGATACTGTTTGCCATTGTACAGAGCAAATTCATCTGGCCAAACCTCAATTACAGTTCAATCTGGCCAGCAATGTGAAAGACAACAAAAAGGGCTTTTTAAAAATACACTAACAACTAAAGAAGGATCAGAGATAACATTAATCTGTTACTTTATGAGTAACAGCTCAGCTCACAAACAGGGAGGTAGACAAAGCACAGCTGTCTAATCACAGAATCACAGAATCTTAAGGGTTGGAAGGGACCTTGAAAGATCATCCAGTCCAACCCCCCGTCCAGAGCAGGAACACCTTGAGCAGGTCACATAGCAACGTGTCCAGGTGGGTTTTAAATGTCTCCAGAGAAGTAGACTTCACAACCCCTCTGGGCAGCCTGTTCCAGAGCTCAGTCACCCTCACAGTGAAAAAGTTTTTCCATATATTTCTGATGAACCTCATATGCTTCAACTTGCATCCATTGCCCCTTGTCCTATCATTGGACATAACAGAGAAGAGCCTGGCTCCATCCTCCTGACACTCGCCCTTTATGTATTTATAAACATTAATGAGGTCACCCCTCAGCGTCTTCTTCTCCAAGCTAAAGAGACCCAGTTCTCTCAGCCTTTCATCATAAGGGAGATGCTCCACACTCTTATTCACCTTTGTGGCTCTGTACTGGATTCTTTCAAGCAATTCCCTGTCCTTCTTGAACTGAGGGGACTAGAACTCAACACAATACTCCAGATTTGGTCTCACTAGGGCAGAGGAGAGGGAGAGGAGAACCTCTCTCACCCTACTAACCACACTCCTTCTAATATACCCCAGGATGCCATTGGCTTTCTTGGCCTTTGTTTTCAACACCAATGATGGACCAAGCGACCTCCAGAGCCCTGTGTTGGAAGACCATGACTGGAGGGATAATATACTCCTGGCCAACCCTGAACTTGTTCAAAATTTTCTTCTCCATCTGGATGCACGTAAGTCTATGGGTCCCAACGGAATTTCTCCCAGGGTAGTGAAGAATTTGCTAAAGTAAGCATGGGACATCTCTTCATTATTTTTCTATGCTCTTGGGAGAGGTCTCAGTAGACTGGAAGTTGGCCAATGTCTATATTTTCAAGAAGGGCAAGAAGGAAGACTCTGGCAAGTGCAGGCCTGTCAGTCTCACTTCAGTGCTTGGTGAAATCATGGAGAAGGTTATTCCAGCAGCTACTGGAAAACACTTGGGACATTAGGCAGTCATTGGACATAGACAGTACAGGTTTATGGTAGGAAAAGTTCTGCTTAACCAACTTAATTTCCTTTTATGATAAGGTCATGTATCTAGCTGACCAAGGGAAGACAAGTCTGTAGAGGTATTTTGTTTTGTTCTGGTTTTTTGTTTGTTTTTTTGTTTTTTTATTGTAGGAAAGCTTTTGACAATATCACAGTATCTTTCTGCAGAAGAAGTCCAACACATAGCTAGACATGTCCATAATGCCTTAGGTGAGCAGTTGGCAGATGGGTCAGGCTCAAAGATTTACAGTAAACGGGGTTACATCAGGCTGGCAGGCAGTTACCAGTCGTGTTCCCCAGGGCTTCTTTTTAGTGCTGGTGCTCTTCAGTGTTTTTCTAAATGACCTGGATTCAGGACTCAAATGTACATTAAGTAAATTTGAAAATTATACTAAAATAAGAGCAGATATGGACTCCCTTACTGGTAAAAAGGCTTTACAGAGAGATCAGGATAGACTAGAAAGCTAGGCAACCACCAATGGTATGAAACTTAACAAGAGCAAGTGATGGATTCTGTACCTGAGGCAGGGTAATCCTGCTTATAGATACCAACTGGAGGATGAGAGGCTGGAGAGCAGCCCCACGGAAAGAGATCTGGGGGTCTGAGTTGACGACAACTTGAATACAAGTTCGCAGTGTGCCCTGGCAGCCAAAAGGGACAACTGCATCCTGGATTCCATCATGCACAACATAGCCAGCCAGTCAAGGGAGGTGATTGTGCCACTTTACACAGCACTGGTGAAGCCCTACCTTGCATTCTGTGTGCAGTTTTCGTGCCTCAATATCAGAAGGACAACAAACCATTACACTGTGTCCAGAGGAGGCTGACAAAGATGGTAAAAGACCTTGAGGACAAGATTTATGCGGAGTGTCTGAGGTCACTTGGTTCAATCATCTGGGGGAAAAGAAGGCTGAGGGAGGTCTCATCACAGTCTTCAGTGTCCTCAGGGGGACAGAAGAGGGGGAGGTGCTGATTTCATCTCTCAGGTGACCAGTGATAGAACAAAAGGAAATGCAATGAAGCTGCAAAAGGGAAATTTCAGACTGGACATTAACAAAAAAGTTCTTCACTGAGAGTGTGGTCAGTCATGTGATTTCCCAAATAAATGGTCACAGCACCAACACTGTCAGAGATCAAGGAGCAATCTGGACACCACTCTTTATCATATGGTTTAGTTTTAGGTAGTGGAAGTTTATCAAGGAGCAGGGAATTGGGCTCAACGATCCTGACAGGTCCCTTCCAAATTGAGATATTCTATGATTCTGTGATACCATGATCATCTTGTCCAACCCTCCTGCAACGGACAAGGACATCTTCAAACAGATCTTTCATTTTTCCGCAGTATTAAAATTTTTACAATATTTCACTTGGTGATGTCTGAACAAATTTTTTTTTGGCTCAGTGAGGTGTTTGTCTCCATTACACCTGCATTTTTGGAACTGTGGTTTTGTTGGGAAAAGGCCTGTGAACAATGATCAGGACTCAATATGAGTTAAAATCATGTTCAACTTTACTACTGTCTATGCTTCGCTTTTATTTTTCTTGCTTATTACTGATTGGCTACATACATTGTTCCCATGCTCTAATACATATTGTGATTGGTCTACATACAGCAAGCACGCTTAAGCACCCTGGCCCACCCCACCCCCCAGTGCAGGGAAGCAGCAGTTCTGTTCTGCCCACTCCTCCCTGCAGGTGCAGTCTCCCCCTTTCTGCATGCCCCAAGTCTCCTGTTTTCAGTCAACGCGCCCTGAGAAAAAGGCCTGTTAGTTGATTGTTTTATTGCTTTGTCTTCCTCTTATCACTCGCTCAAGGATGGTTCATTGCCCATCTGCTGGCTTGTTCATGCTTGTAGCCTCGTATTCACATCCACCATGCTCCTTGAGCCATTCCTCAACATGGTTTCTATACAGAAGCTGTAATTTCTGTTAGGCCATATTCATTTCCCCTTACAGCTGAAATACGTCTGCCAGGAGATAAGAATCTTATGCTGTAATCCAGGCTCATTTTACCCACAAAAATGTCATTCTAGAGATGCTGAACTTCACACGCGACAAACCTCATTAAGCTCATTAGCAGTTCAACAGATAGACTTAGGACAAAAGAATACATAATTGAAAATTTCAGATTTATTCAGAAAACTAAAGCACTTTGATTCAATTTGCACACATGAAAAGTGAAATATTTTCATATGATTCTCCCGGAAGAACTTGGGAAGAAGAGAATATTTTTTGTGCTCATAGAAATTTCAATACCATATCTTCACGTTTTGAGACTCAGAATTGATATTTTCTGATCTATGTCTCTTCTTCAGAAACAAAGATCGTGGACTTTGGCACTGGAAGATAAAGGTCAAACATAAAATGCATGCTCGTATGAACAAATTCAGCCTATATATTTATTATTACTCAGCAATTCTGAATACAGTAAGTAGAAGAAATTTTTTTCCATCCTTTTTTTCTTATATTAGAATAGCTATTCTAAGAAAAGCAAAATTAAAAACTACCAATATAAACATGTTATTTTCATTAATTATGTGATTGTTACTCTCAGTGCTTCTATGGTACTCATGTAGTTACTACATTGCAATTTTATTTTTATTTTTAATTAATGTAACTATAGATTTTGCCTTTGCTTTACATCTGATAGATACTTATATTGTACTCATAAACTATTTATAAATAATACCCACTGATGATTATTTGTAAATAATTAGAAATATTCACAGTTTTGTTGGACTGACACACAAAAGAGAGAAGGAAGGAATCTGATGCATCTTGCTTCTTGTTATATGGACAACTACACTGAGATTACAGTCTTGCTACTGTTACTTCTTTTTAGCAAAGTTCTGAAGGCTATCAAAGGCTGCAGGATCTGGGGCTGTTTAGACTTGAGCAAAGAAGGCTGAGGGGAGACCTTATTGCCCTCTACAACTACCTGAAGGGAAGTTGAAGTGAGGCAGGATTTGGTCTGTTCTCCCTGGTGACAAGTGACAGAAGAAGAGGAAATGGCCTGAAATTGAATGAAGGGATGCTCAGTCTGGATATTAGGAAGCATTTCTTTCCAGAACGGGTTGCCATGCATTGGACTGGCCTGCCCAGGGGGGTGGTGGAGTCACCATTCCTTGGAGGTGTTTAAGAAGCAGTTGGATGTTGTGCTTAGGGACAGGGTTTAGTGGTTTTTGATGGGGCTAGGAATAAGCCTGGACTTGATGATCTTGAAGGTCTCTTCCAGCCAGAACTCTTCTATGATTCTACGATAACAGGCATTTCATTTTTTGCTGTCTCTGCCCATTCATTAAAATA